>PVIC010049230.1:0-13236 GCA_004025085.1 Thryonomys swinderianus
TTTCATGTATGTCTTATATTTACAAGAGCTCTAAAATTATAGTGAATAAAATAATATTAAGACCATGTTACCATTTACAGACAGCAATGTCTTGTACTAGCATAGCAGAGGTATCATTTACATAATGTTAAAAATTTTAGATTTGTACTTATATTGCACAAAAACAGCCATTTTGGTCCATTTTTAGGTTTAATTTAGAAAAATCTTTTCCTTTTAATGTATACATATAATGTCATAATCAAGTTAGACCTTAGAGTTTCACTTCAAATTCACTCAAATGTTATACATTGTAAAAGCATTAATATAAAATAGAAAAAAAATTGCTTTTTTTTACATTTTATATATTCACCTATCAGGCATTTTCTTAAATGAGAATTGAAGGCTCTATTTAATTTAATTTCAACAGTGGGCCAAACTTGTAAAACTTTGACTGTAGCCTTTAAAGCAATGTATAATAATTGGGAAGATATAAAAAAAGGCCAGAGACAGAATATCCTGTTGGATGTCTCTATGGACTGTTTTAATTGTTTCAGTGTGTTACATAAAACCCACAGACGTAGTGTCATTTTTTACAGTTGTGAATATTTCAATGACAGCATAGCTTTATGGTTTCAAATAAATTTTCAAATTTTTATTTTAACATGTTTACTATTTCTTAAACAGTAATTAAAAGCAAAGAAATATATTATCCCCTAATAGCATATGGGCCTTTCAAAAAAAACCCTAAGATACAAGATCTCAGAATAACATAGTCTACCATCTACAGCATTTTTTTCTAGTTTTCTTGCAAAATTTTTAAGACAAGTGCAGTTATTCTAGCAATTAAATGTTAATGCATTTTGGGAAAATATTTTTATATTTATTAATACTCAGGGTAGGTCAAAGTATAATCTTTCAACTTCATCACCTAGTCTCAGAGTCTTATCATTTAAACTGCCTTTGATGCTTATCTGTCTTACCAAAAATATACTTCTCTTTCTAAAGTTGAACCTTCCTTAAAAGCCATACAAAAAGAAATGAAAACGATCAAGGTGAGTTATGCATATACTAATATCCACAAAGAATATATCCACTATGTATTACAAACATATATTAAAAACAATTTTTAAAATAGAGAAACTAAAAAATAAAAGGAAAATAAAACTGAGAGAACGTCAGTCAAATAACACACATACACTACTGGGTGTGGTGGCTCTGCCTGTAATCTCAGGATTCAGGAGGCAGAGGCAGGAAGATTGCTGAGCTTGAGGCTTGCCTGGGCTACATAGTGAGCTCAGAGCCAACCTGAACAACAAAGCAAGCCCCTGTTTCAAAATGATGATAATAATAATACACATATTCACTTAGAAAAAGATTCCTGAAGCCAGACAAAATTCCAGTGTGGAAATATGCATAACTTTTATGATGTAACATGGGAAGACTTATGCAAGTTAAAATGAATTTATGCAAATTAAAATATATGTATATATACATTTTAAAGGAATATTTTAAGATTAGATCAAGCTGGGCCAGAGATTTAGCTCAGTGGTTCCAGCGCCTGCCTCACATGTGCAAGGTATTGAGTTTGATCCCCGTTCACCACATACAATGCTGGGCGTGGTGACTTACACCCACCAGCAATCAATACTACATACCACAGTGCCGGGCATGGTGGCTCACACCTGTAATCCCAGCACTCGGGAGGCAGAGGCAGGAGGATTGCTGAGTTTCAGGTTTGCCTGGGCTACGTAGTGAGCTGAGGACCAGCCTGAACTACAAAGCGAGACCCTGTCTCAAAAAAAAAAAATTAGATCAAGCTATTATTATTTCTCATACAGATCTCTTTTCCCCACACAATACCAGGGATCAAGCCTAGAGCTTTCATAATGACCTATATCGTTAGCATTTTTGTTTTTGATTCCTTGCTTTTGTTTTTGTTTTAAGACAGAATCACAGCAAGTAGCAAATTGTGCAGGCTTGGCCTCAATTTATTATTCCTCTTCCTCAGCCCTTGAGAGGGCTGGAATTATCATATCATGTCTGTTACTCTTACAGAGCTTTGTTGATGTTTTTACATCACATATATATTCTTATGTGAATCTTTATTGGTACATTATATATACCCTTCATGATTATGCCTAACATTGAGAACTTGTATGACGACTTAATTCTCATTTTCCCCTTTCCCCTACCCACCCTACAACCCTCTGCCCCTATATGCACGAACTTTCCTTTTTTTTTTTTTTTTTTTTTTTGAGACAGGGTCTCGCTTTGTAGTTCAGGCTGGCTCTGAGCTCACTATGTAGCCTAGGCTAGCTTCGAACTCAGCAATCCTCCTGTCTCTGCCTCCTGAGTGCTGGGATGACAGGTGTGAGCCACCACGCCCGGCTGTTTCCTTATTTTTTAATCATAAAATTTTTATTCTTTCCCCTCATTACTTACCTCTAAATCCCATTTCCCTTTGAATATTTACTATTTCACAATATTTGCAATGCATTCTACTCAAATGGACATATCTTCAGGGCATACTTGTAAGTGAAATAAATAGGTCACAAATGTCTAAATATTGTATCTTTTCTCTGGATGAGAAACTGAAGTTGTAAATGAGCCCTAGAATACATGACAGATATTGTGAAACTGGCAATATATTTTTAAAAACTTTCACTCTATGAATATCATTCCAGGTTGGCATCAAGAATGAACCCAAATATATAGAAATTTGGTACCATCATTCAACTAAATAATAAAACTTTATGAGCCTAGAAAGTGTGATAATGATGATGATCCTAATCATGAGAAAGAACTATAGTACTTTATTTGTAGCACTTCCAATTTACAACCTTTTGATGCCAAAGATCTTATTCCCATTTTACAGCTCAAAAACCTGAGGATTGTATAGGCCAATGGGCTATAAAGTCAAGGAACAGATCAGCAGCTGAACCTCAATCTGCATCTCTAGGCCTTTAATCCTAATCTGTGCTGTTCATGATCACATTATAGTTTTTCTCAAAGAAGAATTTTGTAGAAAAAAGACAAAATGGACACTAATTATTATAATATACTCTTGGCTTTACATATTTAATAGTTCAAAGACAAATTGACAACTTCTCTGGCACATCGGTACCACGGTCAATATTTTATATAAACACCAGCAATAAGAAGTTCTTATCAATTTCACCTAAGTCTCCAGGAAAATGATAGTAGCAGATAAAAATTAAAATATGCATAGAATAGAGATTTGGATTAATTCCAATTTTCTCTTGTTATTGCTGATTTTTACACATGTTAAAATCAGTCTACTCAGGCTGCTTGATGAAAAACCACTGATTGGGTGGTTTAAACACAGATATGTATTTTGTAATTGTTCTGGAAGCTAAAAATCCATGATCAAGGTCTTTGGTTAGTGGTGATGGATCTCTTCCTGGTGTGCAGACAGCTGCTTTCTCCATTGCCATCCGCTTGGCTTTTCCTTACCCCATATGTGTAAAAAGAAGCAGCAAGCTCTCCTGGGTCTTATAAAGGCACCAATACAATTACATCAAAATTCTGACTGTATGACCACATTTAACCTTAATTAACTTCACAAAGCCTCCATTTTGGTGATGGGCACGTTGGGGATTAGGGGTCCAACATACACAAATTTCTTGGGGACACAACAGTTGGCCTACAATAATATAGGAACCTTGAGTTGTTTCTAGGTTTATTGCAAGCTTTCTAAAATCCTCATATCATGGAACTACATTGGCATCTATATTCTTAGTGCAAAAACACACTTTATGTGAGAGCTTTTCATTGCTTCTTCTCTGTCACCACCAGGGTATTTTTCAGGGCCAGCTTCTCTGTATGGCTCATAGAGTTTCAGGTATGATTGGTTCCACCTGTCAAACCTTCCAGTAATGTTCATGCTTAGCCTGGCCTGCTCCTTCACCCCAGGATAGCTCCATGACAGCCAGCAATGGGGCATACTGTATTCCCAAGGGAACAAGACACAGGAGCCATTGCTCTAGGACTAGACTACCATTTTGAAAACGCATATTTTGAAAAGCAAACTCTTTGACCAAACCATTAACTTCTGTTTCTTGACAATAATCATCACAATAGGAATTGAGATTTGGTAAAACAGATTCTGTGATAAAATACTATGATTTTTTTTGACACAAAATCTTCACATTGAAGTTTTGAGATGACATATTTCAGTAGCAGTCTTATGAATAAAATGATTGAATTTTCCATAGCTTTGGTTAAATGGTAAACTCATGACCATGAAATTGGATTATTCATTAATTATTGTACTTCAAAACAACATATTTTAGTTATTTACTATTTTTAAAGACTTTTTACATTTTGTATAACTTTGCAAATGTCTTTACCAGTTGTTTCTTACTGAATTTTATGTATTAAAGGATCAATTTAGATAGATTTGTGAAGCTACTTGAATTTCTCTGCTTCGAAGAGCAGTATAATACATATTCATTATAATAATAATTTACATCACTGCTAAAATAATACTGAAATTTATACTACAATGATAATTTCAGCGTGAATTTAATGATTTTCTAAATCTTAATGCTTAAGTAGAATTTCATGAAAAAAAGAAATATTTAGAATAAAGCCAATTTTCTTGTGCTTTGAAACTTTGTCAAACTTAAGTATAGTGGAAGAAAATTATTTAACTATTGAGTCCTGTTTCACAAACTAAAATTGACACCTGTGGATAGAAACCAAATGCTTATGCTATTTATAATAGTAACTTTGTTTTACAAACATTCAGTGAAATAATAAGTACATGGTAACTTTATTATGTGAGTGATTAAGAGATAATGCATACTTTTTTTTAGTTTGCCATTTTCCTCTTTAAGGAAATTATATGTGTTTGTGAAGTTATGTGCATGTGTGTGTGTGTGTGTGTGCTTGTATTTTTAAAATATTATCTTATAAAAATTTTAGAAATATAGTTATAGAGATTTTCATTATATTTTAGTCAAGATAGATTTGTTTAGGTATAAGTATTAACTTTAAACAGTATTCAACTTTCTTAGATATATGCAGCGACAGGAAAGAAAAGTTTAATGAAAGGTAACTTGGAATCATTTATATGCAGTTTAAATTTTACTGTTGTTTTAGTCATCAAAAGAAGAAAGCATAGTTTTAGTACAGCCAGCATGTTAATTAGGGTGGAGAATGTAGTAAAAATGTGTTAAAGCTATAAAAATCTGAAACATAAATGCAAACAAAATTCTAAACTTCTTTAATCCTAAATCTTTATCAAGTTGGAGAGAAAATGTACTTAAAACCTTTTTTTTAAATTGAAAGTAGTAGATCTCCTTTCTAGAGCTACTGGGTAAACTTTCATCTTTAAAAAGTAGAATAGATATTGTTTACTATTCATGATAAGGATAAATACAAAAGAGCACTTAGTTTAAAGAATGGACAATAAAGAATGTAACGTATTCACTTTGTAGGTTAAGTCATTTTTTGTTGTTCTTTTGTTCTGTAATTGATTGCTAGCACCCCGTTAACCCACCTTAAAGGGCAAGCAGGAAATTCATGTTTTCGTTCATCAGCCCATCCCTCTGAAAAGCGTTCGATATTAAAACAGTTTGCAAGAAGCAAAAGCAGAGGAAACAAGAGGCCCAGCTATACTGTAGCAAGGTTAGAAGATACACGCAAGATTGCCTGGAACACACATCGGGTCTTGCTCCTGTCCAGTATTTGCATGAAGATATCAAGTTAATTAGGGTAGGACTCTGCTCTTCGCTTTCTCTATGACCTTTTATTATATCTGTGCCTCTCTAGTTCATGTGTTGTCATAAAAATATGGGAAAGTCTTCCCAGCTGTCTGACACAAACTGAGAAAAAATTAAGCATTGATGTTTCCTTTTTGCCTGAAGGTCTTCACAGCAGCGAAGTACTGCAAGGGAAAGTTGATGTTGTAGATTTGCTGTGGATGTCAGAACGTTTCTTTTGTCTTTGGTCTCCCCGCTTTTCCTGATGATCAGGTGCGACCCAGAGAGTTGGAGAGAGGAGTGGGGTGTTGTGGGGGCCTGGGGAGAGATTGCGGGTTGGTTCAGGAGGAGGTTACATGGCAGAATTCCCACGAATGCTGGCAAAGGATGAAAAAGATAAAGAAATCTTGTTTCTCTGAACCCGAGGATTCTCTGCATGACTTCCCCACTGTTGGGGTGATGAGCTTTCAGGCTGAGATTTTATTAACAATTCATATGGAGATTGAGGGCAGTGGAGGAGCAGATTCTCACATAAACTTGATCTGTCCATGAATGCAGTTCTCTGTTTGCCCTGACCCTGCATGGCTTAAGACACTGCCTGTGAGGCCACTGTGCCAGACACAAAGAAAGAAATGAAAAGCAAGCACATTCCAGGAGTCTGCACAAAGGAGCCCAGCAGTTTCTAGTCATCTCCCCAGAGAGGATCTTATCTCTGCGTAGCCAAAAACCTCTAAAATGTTTATTTGTGGGCTTCAAGTTTTAAGAATCCATGCGTTGTCCATTAAGCAGTAGTCTATAGAGACATTTTGTTAGGGTTTAAGTTTTGCTTTCTCAAACTGTTGGAGCTAAAGAAAAACAGTATGAGGCTACGTTTTCTGAAGTTTAGCCTTGGAAGCCACTGCTCTTGAATTAGTTTTACTTTGCCCATGGGTAGGTAGTTGCCTCACAAAATGAGTCCTTTTTACCTTTAGCAGAACCCAGAAAAATGTTTAAAGCTTGATTTTGCTTTGTGATCCGTGGTAACCATGTACATCTAAAACTTGTACCGGAGTTAATGCCTGAGACAAAACTGAGGAAATCTCCGGGCTGGGTATCCCAGGGCTCAGGGCGGGGACCGAAGTGTCCCCTTAGAAAGACTCCAAACAAAAGTGCCTGGAGAGAGAAGTTAGGAGTGAGATGACAACGATCTTTCAATGTTACATTTCTTTAACGATTGGTGATTCACTCTATTTAGAAGGGTTACCGGGATAATGATGGCTCTCACAGGCTTTTTACTATGCTTGATCTCATTATTTAACAAACACATAAAAAATATACTATTCACTAGTTTAAAACTAGTGAATTGAAAACTTTATGCATGAAGTCTGTTGCTAAATTTCTTGTTTCCAAAGATGATTAGAGACTAGAACATTTAGGTACATAAAACTCTTGAATTTTTCATATGTTTTTAGCTGTTCAGGTTGCTTGAAAATGTTAAGGTTCATTAATGAAATAACCAGTTGAGGAATACTGACAAATGCTATTAATTATGATAGGTTTTGTTTGTTCTTTTCATTTTAGAGTGGTTTTATTTCCATGAAATTAACTGTTGTACTTAGGCTAATTGTCAGTAATTGTTGACAAAATCACTTCATTGTTTTTCTATAGCATGATACTAATTAGGGTGTTTGCATTATTGGCTCAGCTATGTTCTGTATTTTACCTTCTATTGAGCCACTGGTGATAATATTGAGCACAACTTTTTAAGAAATCTATAGCATAAAATGTTTCTATTAATAATTAAACACATCTTTTAAACAGCCTGTCACAAGTTAACTCTAAAACCTTGACATTGAAGGAAGCTTTTATTATATATTTAGCTGGTTTCATGAAGTACCAATGATTTCCTTAATTTGAATAGATTGCTAGTGGGATCACATTTAAAATATAACAATTACAAATTTCAACTTCTTCACCATGTGTGTTTTCATTATTCTATTTGTGAAGACAACACTGATATTAGTATTGCTAAAACTGCTGTGAGATTTTACAGAACTGAATGTGACTGTCTTTCCTTTTAACTTCTGATAGTTAAAATTGATTCTCATAAAAGCCTATTATTAACTCTTGTTTTACTGTCTTTGATTTTGTTTTCCTGCATAATGCCACATAAGATTGTTTTTAGAAGAGCATATTTCAAAAATATATATACAAGCAATTGAGATTATAATATTGTGTATGTTACCTCATGGTAGAAAAATGTGTATCAATATATTTTATATAGGCTGTAGAGAGGAAATGCTTAATATTCTATTTTTGAAATAAAATTTAACATCTATAGGTAGAAATATTACAACATGACATCCCCTTACAATTAAAGACAATACAATTTAGGGCATTTTGTTCTTTAAGGAATTATTCTCAACTAATTTTCCTATGATTTTTATAACTTTGTAGGTTAAAAAGTTTTCTAATGATTTTAGGTATCGTTTTCTTGTTGTTTTTACTTATTCTAAGAGACTTTTACCAATCTAATGCAAATTTGCAGCTTACAACTCACTCAGTTTATTTTAAATGCACCCATAATGTATAACCTAGAACTGAGTGCCTCACAATCATTCTAAAAAAAAAAGTTTTTACAGAGCGATTACGAAAATAATTGCCTATTAAAAGGTGAAGATTGGTTTGAGCTGGAAGAGAAGAAACTGAACTTTGAAATTGAAAGCACTCTTTGTTAGCTAGAAAGATATGCACCAAATCTGAAATTAGAGAAAACTCATGAAATACGTATCTTGGCAAGGGGAATTGTTTGAATTTTCTAAAGCTGTCAGCCCATTTTCTTTATTTTTTTTCCCTCTTAAAGAAAAACTTCAAATGGAAAGCTTCACCTTTTGTGCAAAGTCGAAATGTTTTATTACTGCAGGATTGTTCTACACTGTACAAAACCAGAAAATTCAAAAGCTTTCAGTAGGGTGGGGGCACAAATAAGAATCTTTCTGTCATTTTAGAATGCCCAAAGCAAAGCAAAAATAAGTATAAAAATCTACAGTTGTTTCCTTGAAAAAAAGAGTCTTTTGAATATAGCAGTTATTTGAATATCCATTCAGTCTCCTTTGTAGCATGTTTTAATAAGTGCACATCTCTTAAATAAGGAATACTCTCAGGAGAACAAAACTCAAACATAAACTGTGCTCAGCTGTTGCATCTCAATAGGTTACAGTATTAAACAAAGATTATTTTCCTTTTTATTTTATCATGTACTCTAGAAAACAAACTCCTCAAAGTAAAAATCAGTTTATTCTTTACTCATGGGTGTATGTGCTCCTTGTTATTTCATTTTATGTATTTATTTTTTGATCAGTTTCATATATTTTTAGAATGAGCATACATTTGGAATTGTCTTCAGGTTTTAAGAGGGAAAAAACCTTGTAGTATTATGTCACAGAAGATAATTTATCTCTGTTATTCTTCCTACCATATCAGAGACCCTGCAGAGTAAAATAAGATGAACTTTTTCTTTTTTTTGGGAAACAGTTCAAGGAAAACATAAGAGGAGAAGTAGGACCTTGGTGAAGGTATGAGTCACATCCATGGCCATCTGAATTTTAGGAAAAAAATCTACTATGTTTCTCACATAATCATAGTTGACAAGCATATAGGCACCACTGGGCTAGCACAAGTAGCAGTCAGTGTCTTTGACTATGTTGGCCCCAGAAGTCCTTTATAATTGTAATCAGTGTCTTCATCAGACCACACCCCTACCACACCTCTAATTAGCCATAGTCTCAATTTCTAAAATAAGAACAACCCACATGCAGTGACACCAACAAGCACTGCCAAACTCAAACATCTACCGAGTTCTTGGTGTGTCCTCACATTGTGGAGCAACTGCATCATCCATTGTCTGGGTTCTGACCTACAGACATCCTTGGGGTTCACCAACTCTCCAGTGGGAGACACATACATTTGGTAGAGCAGACATTCTAGTGTTGGAAATTCTGATTCATTTTTATATTTTCATATTTTTTCCTCTACTAATATGTTTCTGGATAGCAGAAGTATTCTGACTCTGTGACTGCTAAATACACTGTCTACCAACTAAAGCAAACAGCAGTTTAACAAAAAAAAAAAAATGATCAGAGATAGAACATATTTATTTCAAGCTAGTTTTCGTTTATGTTACACAAATGAGTTCCAGATTCTGTGAAACTTATCTTTTCCCAAGGGTTAAGCTCCTATAATCCTCGGGAAAGTGGGCAGTGACTGCATTAAAAAGCATAAACCATCATAAAACAACGTGACAAGCCCTGGAGTGTTCTAGTTTTTAACATATTTTATAATGCATTAAGAATAATTTTGTGTGTCACAATAGAGGCATACAGGTAGATAGACTCATATGATTTTCTTTTATCTTATCATGTTTTCTGAGGCTTTAATTCTGTCTTGGGCAATGGCAAATCTGCAACTTGGACAGATTTATGTGACATCAAATATAGCCCTGAGCAAGTAAGAGGTGGCTGAAACAGGTCCACTAATGCATACCATGTGTCGTATCTGTGCAGGAGCCATTGGCTCCTGCTTCAAGTGACCAGTGTCTCCAGGTAAATCCAAACTGGATGTGTCCATCATTTGTACCATAGGGCCAATTGTTTTTATTCATAAATAATGGTTTAAATTGTGAACTCATATGCCCTGAAATACAGTAATAACCTGGGACTAATGATTGTTTTACAAATCAGCTAAGCATCTACTTCTAAGAAAGTTTTTTAAAAATTTTAATAGCAAGTATTGTCTACTTCACGCTTTATCTTCAAGTATGAATCTGGCAAATACTTTACTCAAATTCTAAGTCATGCCTTGAACATAGCTTCCAATTCTTTTCAACCTATGGATGATGAATAGTGAGCTTTATATCTTATCATATTATTGAATATATCACATTTAAAATTAACAACTAAGATTAAAAATAATATTAATAATAATGTGTGCTATAGTTTTACTGATTGGTTTAAATAATAAAATAAAATAATAAAAGTAATAGGTACATCAGATCTGGATAGGTACATCATATTTTTCTATGATGTGTTATATTGCATATAAAGAAGCTAAATAAATTTCAATATGATATAGAGAAAATTTACTAGAATAAAGAAAATCTATTACTTAAAGCTACATTAAAGACTAATGTCTGTCCATGGATAACAAGCTCAAATATGGAATGTAAAATGAATATATAACTTACAGTATGACTACATTGGGATTGTCAAAGGTATAAAAGCGAAAAAGCAAGACGTATAATTTCGGTTAACACACTCATAGTGAAGTAGGGGATTCTTGATGTTGATTTTTCCATGTGCAGTTTTGCTCTTCAGTTTACTTCTTCCTGCAATCGATTCCTAGGCAAAGCCAGGCTCTTCAGGAGAAGGTTGAGATTAAAACAATGTCAGCCTTTGCTTTTAGCAGAGTGATGAAGTTATCAATAATGCATTTGAGATCTTGGAAACCTTGGACATACGCACATTACAGCTGCCTGATGTTTATTACATTTATTGTAGGGCTTGCAGGTTTGAGCTGGGATGTCACCACATCTGTATTTGAGCCGGTCGTTGCTGCAGTCCCAAGAAGTCTTGGGGGCGTGTGGGGGGGGGCGGCTATTGAGATTATTTAACTGGAGCACTGCACTGGAAAAGGTTATTTAGGAGTGAGAATACATCTATGAAATGGCTTTTTAAAGAAGACTATTCAATACTCCTTTAATAACCTTTTGTTCCCATAGCTCCTTTCTAACAGTTATAAGTTGTGTTGTTTTCCTGACAAGTTTATTCATATCCTAACAGCTTGTCTGGCAGCAGGGTTCATGTTTTGTACTTGAGCTTTCTGGTCACGGTGGTGAGTGAGAGTAATGGAGAGGGGGAATAAGTGAGTGTGGAAATGCAAAGCTGTCTCTTGTTACATTTTATCGATCTCATTCTGGTGTCATTCAATTAAGACAGAAATGTGATGGATAGTCTCTGCACAGATTCCTGGGTTGCTCTCCATCTACTGCAGATAAAGCTTCTGTGTTTTGTTTGGGGGAAGGGGTGGAGAAAGGGCATAGCCAAGTGGGAGAAATCAAAGATGCTATGTGATCTGAATTACAAATCAATGTCTCTCTAAGGATGCTCTAAAATGTCAAACACGCCATATTTATATTTTTATGTACACAGAAAAATTCTGTTGATGTATGAGATGGGTTACTAGAATTTAAGGGTAAAGTTAATTTTTGTTTATGTATTTGCAAAGATGTGGGAGCTAATAATATCTTCCTACTAGCCTGAGATAATTAAACATGAACTACATGAAGAAAAGACTAGATTAAACTCATACCATTTTTAAAAGTGAGAGAAATCTCTTATTTTATCTTGGGCCTATGATTCTAGACTGACCTTTTATTAAATATATTTTAAAGCTCATAAGATGAAAATACTTATTTTTAAAAGTAGAGTATATAAATGAATCATTTCTATTATGACCTATACTGTCAAGAAATATACAATCTTGACTAAAGTATCCAAATTCATGACAGCACAAATTTTGATCTTTTCTCCTGACAACATGTTTTTTCTTAATGATGTCAGTATTTCCATTCACTGCCAGTCTCAGCTAAAATGAAAGGAATTTATGGAAGTGAGAAGGTGTAAAATTAACAACTTACCTACACAAAATACTTTTTAAACACTTTAAAATATTTATTGCAAATAGACATTATAAAAGCAAGTAATGCTAAACAAACTCCCTTGGTTCTTTTCAGAGCTATGCCAGATTCAAATTGAGCATTCATAGTTTTCCAGTCATCGTTGTGCCTACTAATGATTAGCTGAAAATGAAAGGTTGTGCAGTGTACAAATACAAGGACAGGTTTGAATATTAGACCAATACATTCATGTCCAGGCTCCCTTGTATCCTTGCTATAAGATTTTGAATAAGTAATACACACTCCAATTTAAACTTCAGAAATTCACTTTCTAAAAAATCATTGGAGAGGGTCGGAGGGTTCGCTCAGTGTTCCGTCGCCTGCCTCGCAAGCGCAAGGTCCTGAGTTCGATCCCCAGTAACCACATACAATGCTGGGCGTGGAGACTCACGCCCACCAGCCATCAATACCACATACCACAGTGCCGGGCGTGGTGGCTCACACCTATAATCCCAGCACTTGGGAGGCAGAGACAGGAGGATTGCTGAGTTTGAGGCTTGCCTGGGCTACATAGTGAGCTCAGGGCCAGCCTGAACTACAAAGCAAGACCCTGTCTTGGAAAAAAAAAAAAAGAATATGAAAGATATCCCTTTTAAAAATCGTAACCTGCATACAATCCAGCCTGGCAGAAAGGCCTTGAAATGAAAGTATAATCGAGGCTTTCAGGTGATTTCTAAGTGCTTAAGAAGTGAAGCAAATGATGTCTTCTTTGAGATTCAATACTTGGACTTTTCTCTATGTGGCCTGCAGCAATCTGAGAAGACTTTTGGAGGAAATATGTTCTTAGAGTGGTTTTTGAAAGGTTAGAGAAAAATAAAC
>PVIC010049231.1:0-13202 GCA_004025085.1 Thryonomys swinderianus
GTGGGAATGTGATGAGAGGAAGGAATAAATATGATACAGAAAGAAAATAAAAGAGCATGTATAAAGGGGGGAGGAGGGGGAGTGGGTAGGGATATGGGTAAAAATGAGAATTAACTTGTGGCATATACTGGTACAAATTTCCCAATGTTATATGTGATTTTGAGATGTATATAAATTGTACCAATAAAGAATTCAATTTAAAAAAATCATTGTCATACTCTGTCATAGCTATTAATTACTGAGAACTATATTGTGTCCATTTTTTGATAATTTCTATGTACAATAGTTTTAATGTTCTCATATGTTTATAATGTAGTTACTAATAACTCTATAACATAGCAATATTGTTGTAAGATGTTTAAATGAGATGGTCATAAAGATCGAATGGTGAATGAGAAAGAAAAAAAATAATGACTTTTTTTTTCCTACAGTTCATTACCAAAATTGTTCTTCATTTGGCCCGCATTTTTAATGTTTATTGAAGGCAATGATATTATTATGACACATACTTTTCACTATGGGACCCTTTAAATTCATACAGTGACCTAAAACCAAGTGTGAGTTAATAGGAAAATTTTTGTAGTTAGACCCAAGAATAAACCTGGACTATAACACTTACCACTGAAAGACCTGGCATTAATCACACAGTTTCTCTGGGTCTTGTCTGTTGCATATAAAATGGACTTAGCTATCATTAACTCACAGAGTTTGGGGGAGCTTTATTAAATTAATACCTGTGTAGCTTCAAAGGGTGTGACATGTTTTAGCTGCTGGAACTTGAAGATTCTCAAGTCCCCCAAATTCTGAAGATATCTCCATTTCACTATAGAACTTTTACTCACTCGTCTCTGTCAATGAACAGTAACAAGCCAGGTAGAATAGTTAGGACCCTTGTTTCCGTTTCTGCCCTCTCTGTGCCTCAGCACACCTCATCACGCCACTACAGCTGCTAGGGGATGACAGCGTCCTCTCTGTCCTGGGTCTCAGACTCCTGAGAATTCCAGGGGAAAAAAAGAGGTAATTAAGATACTGTTCTAACTTAATCTCCAATGAAATAATTATTTGAATGTAGACTGAGGCAAATCTATATGAAAGGGATAAATGATTAAGGCATTATGAACCTCCTAATATCTAGAAATGTGTACTTAAATTTTTCATTAAATATGTATTAACACTTTATTTTTAAAATTTGAATCACTATGGGTACACATGATGATTACACTCAGCATTAAGAACTTGTCCCAGGGGCCGGAGGGTTAGCTCAGTGGTTCTGGCGCCTGCCTCGCAAGTGCAAGGTCCTGAGTTTGATCCCCAGTAACCACATACAATGCTGGGTGTGGAGACTCACGCCCACCAGCAATCAATACCACATACCACAGTGCCTGGCGTGGTGGCTCACGCCTGTAATCCCAGCACTCAGGAGGCAGAGGCAGGAGGATTGCTGAGTTTGAGGCTTGCCTGGACTACATAGTGAGCTCAGAGCCAGCCTGAACTACAAAGCGAGACCCTGTCTCAAAAAAAAATAAAAAAAACTTGTCCCAGTATATGATATGACTTAATTCTCATTTTTCCCCTTTCCTGCTCAACCTACAACACCCCACCCCTATATGAACAAGGTTGGTTTCCTTTTTCTACTATCAGATTTTTTTCTTTCCCCTCATTGCTTATCCCTAAACCCCATTCTCCCTTTGAACATTTACTATTTCACAATATCTACCACGCATTCTAGAACTCATTTACATCTTCAGTTTCTCATACCAGAGAAGATACTATATTTACATGACTGTAACCTATTTATTTCGCTTATGAGTATGTCCTTAAGGTATGTCCATTTGAGTGTAAATAACTCAAAATTATCATTTTTATGACAGAGTAATATTCCATTTTATTAAAAATCTCCTTTATCCAGTTTGTTTGCTTTTTTATGTGTTTTTTTAAATTCTCTTCCTGAGCTCACTTAGTGTTAACGGCTCTCATACCTTTATTGACTTTCATGTTAGTGTTATCTTTTAGTGCAATACAAACAAAACATCATTGAAAGACCACTTCTGAATATTTCTTGCAGTGATGAATACCACTCTCCAATGAATGGTTATGTGCACAATATGTAAATCCCAAGATTTAAAACTTTATGGGTTTGAAATAGAAGATGTCTGCATCTTCTAAAATTAGTATTTACTTGTCTATGCCTACCAACATAGCTGATCATGAAATCTTTATGTTTTCATATTTAACAAAGCTAATAAAAAGTACTTATATTTAAAGATCATTTACAAATTATACCATCTTCAACGTATATATTCCCTCTCTTACAATTTTTTTTTTTTTTGAGACAGAGTCTCACTTTGTAGTTCAGGCTGGCCTTGAGCTCATTATGTACCCCAGGCAAGCCTCGAACTCAGCATTCCTCCTGCCTCTGCCTCCCAAGTGCTGGTATTACAGGCATGAGCCACCATGCCTGACTCTCTTACAATTCTTGCACTTTTATTCCATGTAATTAAAATGTGATTCCCTAATGTTTATTGCCTTAAATCAATTCAGGAATTATTAATACAAAAAAGACAATAACTGCAATCACAAAATTCAAAACATTTTTCTTTTAAGATCAGATGAAAATGAGCCAACAAAGATATAGGCCATTTAGCCAGAGAAAAAGCCAAGAAAGGGCAAGCCTTATTTTTGATGCTGCTGATATAGTCCTACAAGAGTTAATCTTATTTCTACGACATTAATCAACTCTGGATTGATTAATATGGCACCTTCAGGTTCTTCAGAGATCGTTGATATTTATCTACTAGGCTTTTCCTCAGTGGCTTTGTGCTCTGATTTAATTTTCCTCATGTACTTGTTATGGATTTCGAAGTGTACTAGTGTCAGGAGTGAAGAGCGGAGCAGAGAAACCCTGGAGAATTCAATAGATCATCATTCATTTCCGTCCTTTTCTCTCATTTCAGGCTGCTGTCCTGGCCGTTGGACGGGCTTCCCAGCCCACAGTGACACTCAGTGGTGGTTGAGCAGACAACAGTGAGGAATTCAGGGCACAGAACCTCACTGATACCTTTCTCATCCTGTCTGACAGGAAGGAGCTCAGGCATTTGATTGCACTCAATCAATATATAACTGTCTTTTCAAGAAAGCACTGCTAGGCTATAATGCGCACAAATTGGAAACCAGTTAATCACTGTGATGGCTTTCACCGGGTATTCTATGGGAAAATGGGCTAGGTGATTGTAAATGTATGAAAAGCAAACATAGTTTTCCAGAACATCCCATTCTCTGTAAAATCAGAAGAATAACGCATGTGTTCACATCCAACCAATTTCCATTTTGGTGCCCACTATGGAAAGAGTAACATGTAGCTGCAGAGAGCATGAAAAATGACTAGTAAGTCTGAGAAAACGAATTTTAATTAATTTAATTTTAAATGTTAAATCTGTTAGTTGCCTAAATTACCAGAAAACTTTTAAGTGTACCTGGAACAAAATTAGCATGTTCAATTATTTTTCAAAGAAAAGTTTTATGGAATTTAAATACAGTTAAGTATTGCAAATACAGTGAAAATTTGACATATAAACTTGGATAATAAAAATAAAAAGGTAGTATACTCTCAGTTCTAAAGATATAATAAGAACTAGTATGAAATATGTTAATGATTTTGTACTGATTAAAGTTGAAATGATATCTGGTATTTAGTGAATTTAAATGCACTAACATCTTGTTTCTTTTTCTTTGTTAATGTGGCTATGAAAAATTTAAAATTACATATATACTGCTGACATTATGCTGATATGAGCAGGATTCTTCTATAACATGTAGTGTTATATGGGCTCTCTTTTCAAATCTACTTCTTTCCTGTCTGTAATTTCCTAATATTTAAAGCTGGAATTAGATGGAAATAAATTCATGGTAAAACTTGCAAGATGCTATGTTTTCTAATTTGGAAAACAGACATCTTCACTAAGTGATCAATTTTTTATATAATCAATTTAACAAATATTTATTAAGCACTTATTTAGCTCAGAGTAAGCCTTAAGGGATAGAAGACCAAGGGCTTGTGATTTGTAAATCTAATAAAAAAGAAGTACAGCAAACACTGAGAAAATAGGCAAAAAGACTCTTGAGAGTACAAAGAGGGGAGGACTTCTCTAGACAATGTAGACCAACTTTAAGGACAGCCGATTACTGGACTGAAGGGTGACCTACTGGGTCAGACAAGGAAGAATTAGGAAGCTGTGAAGAAACGGAACGTAACCTACATGGAAACAGAGCTTATTGCAGAGTATAATGCACAAAAATAACTCAAGGTGGAGAAAAAATGTGTTTGAGAAAAAACAGAGGTCAGTGTGTCGGCATCTCAGGAATCATGTAATGCAAGTGGCTGGAAATAAGATGGATGAAGTTTTCTGTGGGAAGTTTGGTACCCTGCCCATGAGATATTTAGATTTATTCATTGTACCATGTAAAGTTCTGGCAAATATATGTATGCAACACATGAGAAATAAATACTAGTGTTTCATAATTTCCCTGCTGTGTGGACACTAGAATGGAAAGACTATCAGGAATGATATTAAAAACGATGACCTTTTAGCTGCCCACATAATATATAATGTTGTTTTCAAGGACAATTATGCAAAGACATGTTGAAGTCAGTGTGTGTGTGTGTGTGTGTGTGTGTGTGTGTGTGTGCAGGTAGAGAAAGAGATTATGAGCTTGGTGAAGACTATGTTGTTTTTATAATTTCTCTTAGACAGATTTCAGTTCACACCTAAAACAGTAAATTATAAATACTGAATTTGAACTTTCAAAGAATTTCCCTTCTTAAAGGCCTTCTATACTTCCTGTTGCTTACAGAATGAAGTCTTAGCTCCTTGGAATAGCATTTTGGATGCAGTAGTGACTTCAGACTGCCATTTGAACTAAATATTTTCATACTATTTATACTACCTCTGAGATTACTGTCATGGTTTCTTATCCAAACAAACATTAGTCTTATTTCACATCCCAGAATCAAAGTTAGCACAAGTTTCTGCCACAAGCAATAGAAAGCAGAGCTCATATTTCAATTCTGTTCTCTAGCATTAACATGATATTTATTATGCTTTGGACCCTTGCTAAATATGTATCAAATAGGGAGGTGTCCTAAGACATTATGCCAAACCAAGACAGCATATTTTTATAACTCTGCTTTCTTAATGTTCTCATTTTCTCTAAATTAAATGCTGATATCTGCAACCACCCAGTCCTCATGAAGGAAGAACAATACTGTCCTTTTGAGGGAAGTCTAGGTCTTTTGTATACTCTGGGATATGCAGGGTCCTTTGTACCCTCATGGATATGTTACTGAGGACACAAAAATTCAGTACAGGTATCTTATCTGAAATCAGTTTCTGGTGTAATTCCTGTACCTCTCCAGTTTATCTTACTATGAAAGAAAGATCAGGGCCATAAAGATGAATTCTGAAAAATTCAAACAAATCTGAGAAAATGTACTGCTTTCTATGGAATTAAAGCCTATTTTGAACTATTTGGAATATAGCAGCATAGTTGTGAGAATATGGTTGAAAGTGTTATTGGTACTAGTATATACCTGCAAAAGCATCTTTTTCTTTCTGCCATCTTCGTTGAATTTGATAGAGTTTTAATAAAGTGTTCAATCACAACAAATTTCTTAAGAGTAATTTCACCTTGCTAATAATATGTAAACTTGAGAAGATAGTGAATAATCAACATTTCAAGTTAAAAGGCTACATATATATATATATATATATATGTATATATATATATTTTTTTCCCCATGATCCATTATTTCAAGTCAACATTATCCCTAAAGAGTGTTATGCTGCCTGGAATACATTTTTTAATTTTTCTTTTCTTTTAAGTCATCATAAAATCAATTGGCAGCTCAAATTAACAGTTTCTTGAAAAAATGAAATGCATCAATCCAGAACAAATTATCAGGAGTTGTAAATATAGTATGATCTCAATAACAAAAGATGAAGTTTGACTCAGACAATTACCATGAGAGTGGAAATCTATTTGTAAAACCTTTCACAACATATGGTAATTATTGAAAAATGACGCTAATAATGCATCGGCAAGTAATGCTGATTGTCTCCATTTTAAATAACAGACTATTTCTTCCTGGAGAATAGTTTTTTTGTTGTTATTTTTCTTCCCCCTTAGTGAAACTATGTGTGTGTGTGTGTGTGTGTTTCTGTGTGTGTGTGTGTGTGTGTGTGTGTGTATGTAATGGCTCGGAATCCTAAAACTCTACATTAGGCAATGGTTAGGAGATGCACTAACCTAGAACACTGAGAATGTCATTCTATGCAGAGCCAAAGGGTACACAGTGAAGAGCTTCATTCTGCTGTGATCTTGGGTATTCCTGTCAATTCTTGGCCAAGGAATAAAGTCTCCCCAGTGCTATGCTCACTCCTGTTCAGACTCTTTGGTTCCTACTACGACTCTTTACAGGGCATGTACCAGATTCTTTTCAATCCTAGGACCACTCTTGATTCACAAAATCTCAGTGGTATATTTGGTGATTCTAACACTCATGAGTCCCTGATTCCTACTGCCATACCTTTAATTTTGAGAGCATTTGTGGCCCAAATGACACCATTACCCAGCTTCCCATGAAATACTTTATATTTGATCTTTGGATATTTTTGAATTTTAAGTGATCATGTCAGTGCTCCAAAATATTTGTTTTCTTTCACTGCCTGGTATGATGTAATATCCTTATAATCCCAGCAGTCATGAAGCAGACACAGAAGGCTTGCTGCGAGTTAGAGGCCAGCCTAGATTCCACAGTGAGTTCAAGGTCAGCCTGAACTATGCAGCAACACCTTATCTCAATATTTTTCCTTTGGTGTGTATGTGTTTGTGGGGTGGGGGACAAACCTAGAAGCTTACACATTCTTCAAAGGGTTGTTAAAACCACACTATATCCCAGTCCCTATATTTTCATCTTTTAAAACATAAGTGGCCAACCCGAGCAGAGGGTGCATACATATAATATCACCATATTGGAGACAGAGATGGAAGATGCCAAGTTCAAGCCCAGCCAGGCAATTTAGGGACTGGATTAGTTTTGTCGTCACTAGATGTGATAGCTAACACTCACAACTTACAGGAGCAAAGGTTTAATTTGATTCAGAGCTTCAATCCATCAATAGTTGACTTCAAGGCTTTCTGAAGAAAGCAGAAGGGTGTGGGACAGCAAAGACACTTCCCGATTGCAAAGGAGAGCAAGACAAGTGGGCCAGAACAGAAGGAAGAAAGGAACAAACATAAACAACAAGGCCATACCTCTGTGAACTCCCCCGACAAACCCGGAAAAGGGATCTACCCATCGTTAGGGCGACGGCAAAGCCAGCAAAACTGAAACTCTCCCCAGTGTCTGTATCTCACAAGGTCTCAACCTGTTACCCAAAAAATGCATCTGCTCAAGCCACAGTTCATCTTAAAATAAAGAAAATGGCAAATTTTAAATTCCTTCTAACATAATACAAATATCCCATGTACACGTAGAAATACAGTTCTTCCCACAAAGTCTCAAAAGTTCAAGATTTTCCTCAAAAATACAAATTAAAGTAATTTCTGAAGCTCTGTAAAAATCAAATATGTGGTCGGGCGTGGTGGCTCACACCTGTGATCCCAGCACTTGTGAGGCAGAGTTCGCGGCTCGCCTGGACTACATAGTGAGCTCAGAGCTAGCCTGAACTACAAAGCGAGACCCTGTCTCAAAAAAAAATATGTGTTATATAATCAAGTTACAAAGGCACAGGGTAAACATTCATATTCCAAAACATACGAGTAAAAGGAAAGAAAAGAATAAGTTTAAGAAATACGCTGTTTTCTCATTTTTGTAATTTTTGCCACATCTTGAAATATTTGTGGAAGCAGGTGGGGTGATGATACTGTATCATAAAATGAAAAATAGAAAGGCAATAAACACTATTTTCTATTTCATTGCTATTATCAAAGAAAGTTTTGCAGAATAGTTATGTAAAAGTACAATTCATATACATATTTCTCAACATCAACTTCCCAACATAAAACAATTAAAGATCATGCAATTTAAGAAGTGCAGCTATCTATAGCTATTACTGTGGCACATGTGTCTTTGAGAAAATGGTAAATTTGAATATGTAGACAGGTGGAAAATGTAGATCATGAGTTTTCTATACTTGTGTGTGTGTGTGTATGTTTGTTTGAGTTGTTTTTTAAATATTTTTACTGGTACATTTTATATATATATACATTATGATCACATTTAACATTGAGGATTCTACCAGTACATGATGCATCTTGAGTCTCATTTTTCAATATTGTGTGTACTGAATATCATGGATTTGATTGTCATATTTAATATCAGAAAATATCGTATTTCTTTAAAACATTAAATATTGTCTTAAGAGAAGGTAACATTCTTAAGGAAAGAGAAAAAATAAAAGATCACATAGAAGAAGAGAAACTTATTGATCATCTTTCCCTTCAATTATACCATTAAAATAACTAGAATTATTCTACTAAATAATTTGGATACCTTTTAACCAAAGTGACCTGTAAAATAATGGTCATAACATGCAAAAAATGTACCAGTGAATAAATTTAATAGTTGGTAAGATTCTCATGACTATTTGAGCAGAGGGTTTATCCTCAGAGAGACTAGAAAAGATACTTTCAGACAGGAAACTAAGGTCCAAAGCATAGAAATCTCTTGCTAAAATTAATCAACATTAAAAACAATAAAACATTTATTTTGATGAATCAAAATCAATATTCTTAGTAATTTTATATACATTGACTGATTTAATTCATGCATACCCGAAAAGTTCTACCTAGCTCTCTTTTACACCTTCCTTGTTTATTTCCACAACTAACCCGAGTCCCAGTTCCATTGCATCCTCTCTGTTCTCTGCTCTGAGGCTAGAGTACTATTTTCACAATTTAAACCCTTTAGGTAACTTTCTGTTAATATGGAATATCTACCCAGATGCTCAACAGGAAATTGCAGGGTCTCCCTCCTCTGGCCTTTGCGCTTGTACCCTTCCTGCATCTGGCTGGCCACCTTCTCTTCATACACAGAGACAGACAGACAGACAGACAGACAGACACACACACACACACACACCTCTGCATGACAGAAGGTTAGTTTTTAACCAAATATGCTAAAACAAATAATATTTTTCCTGTCACTTACAAATTTCTAAGACTGTTTATCATACTGGGGGAAAGGAACCTACTTAAGGTTATATTTTCCAGCATCCAAAGTTAGTTTCATGGATTGACATACTCTAAGCTTCTCACATGATGTCAAGGTGTTAGAGAAACTGAAGTGATTTGATGATGATGATGATGATGATGATGATGATGATGATGATGATGATGAAAGCAATAATGGCCTTTGAAATAAGTAGAGATTATTAATCAATAACAGCAACATCAAAAAACTCAACAAAAAACAGAGCTCTCAGACAACAGCTGAAAACAGCTGGTGTTTATATACTGATTTACACAGACAATTTCCATCACTTCTGTGCAATTTTTCTGTCATTTTTCTCTTCTTACTTGAGTTGTGAGAGAGTAGATGTGGAATACCTACACAATAATGGGATTATTACAAAGTTAACAAATGCCTTCACATGAAGTTTGAAGCAGGTTTGAGCCCCTTGACCTCCCACCAAGCCTCTCATACACTCAGGAAAACCATTTGCTGTCTTCAGAGAACATTCCTTGTTCTGTTGTGTTCTTACTGCTCCACACTAATTCTCTCTGCAGCATCACTGCTTGGTGCGTTGGTTTCCCCCGACACATGCACTGTGTTCCTTTCCTCTCCAGGCTCTTTGTGCCTTTTAGCTCCCTGTGCTAAACATCCTTCTCCCAGATGCCCTCAGGAAGAATTCCTGACTTCCCTCAGTCACTGACTGGCAATGCCTCTTCTCAGCCATGTCTCCACCACTCGGGGAATTTCCACACCTCAATGACTTTACATCATTTTCTGTACATTTTTTTCTTTGTATTGTTTTCATGAGCATTCCTAATAATCTACCATAATATGAACACTTATTTTCCTGGCTTAGTACCACTTGAGAATGTACATTTCAGAAAATAATTTATCTTCATATGTTCCTAATGGTATATTAATGGTGTTTACAAGCATCTCAGATACATGAGTTGGTCCATAAATATTTAGGGTATAAACAGACCTCTCACTACAAACCTTTGCTCAGTTTTTCTTTGGATTTAGTAAGTTCAGCCACTATAGCCAAAAATACACATTGATGATCCATGCACTTAGGAGATGGATTTTCAAATTAATTGACTTTCTAGGTTACCAGAATATAATATAATATAATTAATATAATATAATATAATATAATATAATATAATATAATATAATATAATATATAATAACATAATAATGATTATGGTATTCCAATTATTTCAGTAGTATTCCAAGATTTTCATACATTATTTGTTGTTTTATTCATAACATTTTGGAAGTTATTTGGCTCTTTGATTTATAAAGATGTGAAGATGCCTGGGGTAACTATGCTGATCACTGGGAAAAATATCTCTTGTGTTGACCTCTACCAAAGAGGTTCATGTATAAAGTTTTTTTTTAAAAAAGATTTTCATCATTATGGGGACATTTAAACAAATATTATATGGGAGAAGAGAGAGAATATCATTAATTTAGACCCAAAATATTCAGCTCTATGTCCCTTTGAAGCAGTTGTTCTCACCATGCTTATAAAATACAAATAAAGAATGAGAATACAATGAGTTTAACAGAGCAGTAAAGTGTTTCTAAAGCATTGTGTATTCTTTCTTTTCTTTCAGTTACATTCAAATGAGAGAAAACATAGTTCCATGAACTCACACAAATTAAATCTAATATATTCCAAGCCCTGAATATTTTCCACATTGCTTCTATGCCACTGATGTGGAACCAGATAAATAATTTTACATTGAATGTCAGAATACTTGTACTCTAAGTTTGATTTGTCAGTTACTACTTGAATCTAAGTAAATATCTTCATCTCTTATACCCACACTTTACTGAATCTTTCGATGAAAAGGTAGAACAGAGACAGAATTTATTCACATAATGTTTATTTTAACCATGTCATAAAGATTTGCCTTCTATCTCTCTAGAGGAAAGATCATCATTTCTTGATTAAATGTGTCAGCTCTGGAAAGAGACTATAAATTTGAATATATTCGAAGATATTTATTGCTCGGGGAGCTTGGTAATGTTAGTTAAGTCTTTTGGACCTTATTTTCTCATCTGTAAAGCTTTACAACTATAACAGTGTATAGCTCAAAGTGAGTTTTGTAAGTGAAACAGTTCATATATAAAGCTATGCTATCATTTTTGTTGATACAGTTATCAGCAAAACCAGGATGGGTTACTGTTGTATTCCAGGTTCTGATTATTTCTAGCTACTTAAATTTGGACCCACTGATGAACTCTTTTAACTCTTAATTATAGAGGACAGTTACTTCAACTTAGGTTGCCATGTGAGCTGGTCACCCTAGAGGGTAGGCTCCAAGCATATACAATTAAAGCTTGATGTAATCATGTTTGTAACAGTCCACTGGGATCCAATTTTCTCAAGCAATAACCCCAGAGTATAGAACTTATTTTACTTGAGGATTCATCCTGGGGCTTTTAGGTGGCGCTATAACTTTAGCACTACTGGCTACACTTTGGTACAGCAGAAGCACAAGGATTAAAGTAACATGGATGTGCCGCATCATCTCTCTGCTGGAATCACTGAAATCAGCACTGACAACTCTTAGTGTAACTAACTGTTTTTAGAGAACCTCAGGTATTTTAAAATGAAAGTTGTTGCATCCACTTCAGCTCCCTTATGTTAATCCACCCGGGCTGAGGAAGTGGATTCTGGGTCAGGTAAAAGTTTGAAACCTCATCTTCAGGGCTGCTCCGTGAAGCTGTCATGTTCCAAAGTCAGCATCTAACTTTGTGCGCCTACTTTCTTTTTAAGCACTAATATCAGGGATCCTACACTCTCTCTGTGAGAACACTACCTTGAAGATCTCTGAATACAGTGACCTCTGATCTTCAGAACTCCAGCTCACACTTTTCACTTAGTGTGATCTTTGTTTGCTCCAGACATTTTCCATTTATAGAAACACATGGTCCATTTATAGAAACACATTTTCCATTTATAGAAACACATGTCTGTCCATCCATCTGTCCATCTGTCCATCCATCCATCCATCATCCATCCATTCATCTATGTATATGTGTATGTATGTATGCATGTATGTATGTATGCATGTATGTATGTATGTATGTATCTATCTACCTATCTATCTATCTATCTATCTATCTATCTATCTATCTATCTATCTATCTATCTATCTATCATCTATCTACCTACCTACAGTTCCCAGTGTAAACTCAGGACCTCACGCTTGTGAGGCAACATAAGATTCGATTGTGATGGAATTTCTTACAACACTGTAGAGCCAGGATTGACTTGATGATATGCCTTGAGAGGTTTGTTTGTTGTGCAGTACCAAGTTTAGTTCTAAGTGTTTTTCTTTGTGTGGGTTGCTCTGTGTAAATGTCTAATGACTTTTATTTCTGTGACCAGTGGAAATTTCTGTATTAGAGGCTATACAAGAGTAGGTTTCCTGGGATGAAGACAAATATCATATGAAGAATGGAACAGAGAGAATGCACCTTTGGCAGATGTTTCTCTCATTCTGAACATTTATGGAGATGACCTGTCCTCCACACATGCAGTCTCCAACTGTTTTTTTACACCTTTCTGATATTATTATCTATATTACTTAGAACCAGTTAATTACATGATGGTTTTATTTCCACTACTGTTTAGGTCAACGTATTGTCAATATAGGAAGATAGTTAGGGGCCGGAGGGTTAGCTCAGTGGTTCCAGCGCCTGCCTTGCAAGCGCAAGGTCCTGAGTTTGATCCCAGGTAACCACATACAATGCTGGGAGTGGTGACTCACGCCCACCAGCAATCAATACCACATACCACAGTGCCAGGCATGGTGGCTCATGCCTGTAATCCCAGCACTCGGGAGGCAGAGGCAGGAGGATTGCTGAGTTCGAGGCTTGCCTGGGCTACATAGTGAGCTCAGAGCCAGCCTGAACTACAAAGCGAGACCCTGTCTCAAAAAAAAAAAAAAAAAAA
>PVIC010049232.1:0-13125 GCA_004025085.1 Thryonomys swinderianus
ACACAGGGTGGGTGAAAGGAAATTTACTGGCAGGAAGAAGCAGATTCTTTAAAATCCTTTACTCCACAACTTGGGGAGCATGTTGTCTCTCAGTGCACATGGGATCACGTCAAGTCTCGGGCTGGCTCTGGTCACACTCTATGCTTATACAAATCTCTGGGAAAGGTCTGGGTGGTTGTAGGAGAATGGAAGCTCCTTTCTAGAAGGGCCTGTTCAAAGTCTGCAATTCCAGAACAGTGGCTGGCATTGGTCTATTCTTCCCTTGTGGCAATTCCAGTTTCCCAAACCAGCTCTTCTACATCATTAAAAGGATGAAAAACAACAACAACAAACTTGAAAAGCCAGAAAGTCTTTTCTTTGCTCTGTTTATCTCCGTTCACAATTGCAGTGCTTATATTTATCTAGAATATTAAGCTCTACTACTTGAGTAGTGTTAAATTTTTCTATGTAGTCCTGTATTTTATACAGTTTTCTTCTAAGATAAGTCATTCCAAGCTTGGGAAGTATTTAATTTGAACCATGTGCTTAATTTTTGAATTTGTTGTAGTTTATTCTAAGTATTTTTCTGGGTCTGACTTGTGTTAATTTAATGCCTCTTTTAGTGAACTTGTTTCTTCTGTTTTGTATTCTGTTTACATAAAATGCTCTGTATGTTCTCATCTTTTCCAATGATTTTCAGAGTGGAGAATCTGATTTTAATTTTACTAATGGCAATTTTAAGAGGTTTCATAGATTTAAAAATGTGTATATAGTATATTCATTATGCAAACAAAAGACAAATTTGAACTATATTTTATGGAAAAGTAGGCATTGTACTTTTACTTTTTCCCTCTTTGATATAATTTTCATTAATCAGAGGTTGCAAATTTATTTAATTTATAAATTGCAAATTTACTTAATTTACTGTTATTTAAAAACACTGCTCTTTTTTTCAAAGCTTATTTTGTCATTTGCATCCTATATTAGTTACCATAGTTACACCAATTATTTAGACATATCAGTGTCAATCTTTCTCCCAACAATATTTAAGGATTTCTGACTAATTTTTGTACTACATTCTGCATTTTAGTTTGGTTCTTTCTTATAACTTAACTACTCAATGACAGAGTTTTAAATTTGATTTATTTTAACTTTCCAGTAGACATGGTGGGACCTTTAATCTTCTTTCTATAAGTATTTGAATATATTTTTCTGAGCTTTAAAGCTCACAGGTTGCTATTCTGTACTCAACACTAATGTTAACTTGAATGGTGCGGCTGTTTCTGTGCCATCACTTCTTCTATCTCTATTGGCAGATCTCAGACACTACTAGATCATTTTCTGAAGAGAAAGGAATGTCAATAATAAAATGGAATCCTCTGATTGTAGGTTCATTCTTTGAGGATAAATGGTTTTCAATTTGAAAAGTTTCAGGACAGTATCAGGTTTTTTTTGGAAAATCAGGAAGCACATTGCTTATTCAATTTGCCATGAACACAGTAAGACATCTTAATTTCCATTGGCATCATTTTTTTTTCTATCCTGGAGAAATCTTTGTCTCTAATTGATTTTTGATTCATTTCTTTGGAGATGGCCATTATTTGTTAGTTGTCTTGTGTCCTTTGGTCTATATATCTATTATCTTAAGTTTGTATACCTCCATTCTGTGTTGTAGGATTACATCTCAAGCATATCCTTTAATATTTAATGACATGCTATGCTGCACCAAGCCAGCCACTTGGTGCTGACAAAGTAAATTTTATTTCAGTATCTACATTTTTTAAAAATTAGGTTTGATCTATTCTTTTTGTCTGTTTGCTAAAGGCATGTCTTTACATCTCTTTGAGAGGATGAACCAGAAATTAAATTATTTTCTTGTTTCCTGAAGTAAACCTATTTCTGGGAAAGGATTTATTTTTAACATTTTAAAATTGTACAGTGTAAAGCATGAACAGACAATTGTACCAAATTTATGTATTGTTATAATAGATTGCTTCAACTCAACACTCATCTAGCTCCAACATAGATAAAGGCATTGAATGTAGCTAGTACTCTCCAGGCCTTCATAACAAGAACTACACAATTACCAGGGCTCAATGAAAAAGTAAAGTGTTCTAAGATAATTAAATTATTAAGATATCCAGGGCAGTGCCTCAATCAACACAGGACCCTTCGAGGTTGTGTTCTTGAACAATTGCCTGAGTTACTCATTAACTTTCAAAAATGCAATGAAGAGTAGGTGAGATAATGTACATGTAACCAGTTGAGTGGATATGAAGCATGGATTTTGATCAAAATGCAGCTATATTTTCTTGTCTACCATCTCCAATCAATATAATCTCTTGCCCCTGAAAGAAACCTCCAGTAGGTCCGAGATTTTTATGCAGTTTCTTAGATGGGCCAAATTACCATAGCAACATAAGTCACAAATATTGCCTTAATTAAATAATTTCTTTGCCTACTGCACAATAAATTGACCACCTAACTTTTACAGCTTCATCTTTCTTCCCTAAGATTGTACCTGCTTCAGACTGCAGAACTATAATAAAGTGGAGCCTCCACCTGCACTTATTGTTCTTTCATTCTGCCAAGATTAAAGTAGGAAAGAGATTAAGAGAATGAGACTGTGTTGCTTTTTTTTTTTTTGAGACAGGGTCTCACTTTGCAGTTCAGGCTGGCTCTGAGCTCACTATGTAGCCCAGGCAAGCCTTGAACTCAGCAATCCTCCTGTCTCTGCCTCCCGAGTGCTGGGATTACAGGCGTGAGCCACCACACCCGGCTGTGTTGCTTAATTTTATGATGTATTTATGACGCTTTGCAGGCCTTTCAGTTTGCCTTTTGTCTCTCATGGGGTGTTCAGGAGATATATACATCCAAGAGTTCTCTGCTGGCTCCTCTTCTGCTCTGAAGGTTGCCTCAGCTCTGTGCATGTGTGACTTCTTTCAGGCCACTTGCCTACCAGTATTTATGTCAACTACTAGGCAAGTACTTATAAAGACTTTCTCTTGTGCTTAGGGCCATGGGAGTTGCCACTCTCTTAAATGAACATTTATGTGCCTTCAAGGTTATTTACAGCCCTCTGAGACCTTACAAGGAACCATCCAGAACATCAGGTCTTTATGACCCACTTTTTAAAGTGACTTAGAGTAAACCTTGTTCATCATAATACTAAGTTCTCTACCTAGAGATATTCCTATCTGCTACTTTTTGAACATTCACTGTAAAGACATGTGAATTAGAGCTGATCGTGCTCATGAATGAGCTTGCCTCTACATGTGATGATAAGTCTCTCCTATTAGGATAGAAGGTGTGATCAAGAGAGAGTGAATACATAAATTAAAAAACATTATTGGAGTAAAATATATTGCCATTAATCCCCCTCCTAGTACTCTCTTCAGCATAGAACTTATGCCATCATTCTTGCCACCTGCTGAAGCAATTCAGGAAGTCCTTCTTTCTAAGTGTCTTTAGTTGGCCCTTTGTGGCTTCCTCATTATCCTGAATTGATTCATGGGGCATTATTACTTTGGGGAAGAGCCAAATGACTCACAGAGACAGCTTCAGGGATTAAATTGAATAAGGATATAATAATCTTTCTAGGAGCCTGACTTTCTGTTGGTTAGTGGTCAGCAGCAGCACCAACTGTATTGTTTTTTATCACAGCTCATAAACAGACTCATGAAAGAGGACATTTAGCACTGCTTCAGAAAGTTGAAAGAACAATTGGATGAGTATGTTCAAAATGGGGCGTTATTCTGAGGTGGATTAGTGGCAATCTATCTTTGGCAATCTATCTTTTACTATACTGTAATAAGCTCAAAATTTTAAACATTCATTGTATTTTTTGATCATGCCACATATTTGAGTTTCTTTAATGGAAGTCTCTTGCTTTCTTCGCTTGAGGAGACACTATTTTGGTAATTATATCTGGTGCTCTCTTTACATGATGCAATTAATAAAGTCTTCTTTATTAATTTGTTTTCTAGTTGGCTTATTGAATTTTGCTAGACATTTATGCAATTAGGTTCTCATCTCCTGTTCAGTATGTGGTGTGACGCTGCAAAACCAAAACAAAACCACACTAAAGGCAAAACTAAGAGAAGCAGTAACTGGGATGGCCAACGCTGGATTCCCAGCAAAAGGCCCTAGTTAGTCACATCCACAGATTTTTATTGTTCATCAAATGGAGCAAAAGTGTGATACAGGTATAGATGTGCAGTATGTGCAGCTACTATGGAAATTAATGCAGACAAAGCTTTAAAGAAAAGAGACAAAACATTTTTAAATTAGAAGCAAGATAGAGAAAATACATGGTTGTAATTAGAGCACTGTCCTTCTAGATACGAAGGTGCTTTGTTGTGGGAACGGAATTTAGGCGTGAAGTACCCTGACCACTGCTACACATGCTAGTTCTTCGTAGCTCCACAGCTTCATAGGCCATTACTCTGGCCCCAGCTGTGGCCATTAACAGGCAGGTCGTATTGATGTGTGTGCTACACACCCTTTATGAGATACTTCTGTGAGAGTCACATAGCTTCAGTCAGACTCACGTTTTAAAGTAAGTCAATTCAGGGATTTAACTCTTTACAGCTTGCACTGCTTACAGCATGTTTTGGCCATGATCAGTACAGTGGCTTCCCGCAGCTTTGCACTCACCAAGAGGTGAAGTCATTGTGTTCAGTCACACTTGGTGCATTATTCTGCTATAGCCTCCTTTGGCCTCTAGGAAGTGATTCTAGCCAGAACCCAAGAGATGAACTCAGGCCAGGCTTTCTCTTTCCTGGCCTGCATCTAGTTCCTACAGGTTTATCCCAATACTGGGGAGGTGCACTCCTCTGCTACTTAGCCAGGTGAATATCCTTTTTCTAGCCTTATGCAACACTGTGACAAGGGTGGGATCAGTCTCCCATAGTTGCATATGTAAATCAGACATTGGTTCTCAAGAGCGCCCAACTATTGAAATCACTCGTAAATAGTCTGAAGAATTCTCTTGTCACTTATGGGGCACTGAGAGGGTTGCCCAGAGAAAAGATGGACGCCTCAACTCACTCCACCCATTGTAGCTTTGCAGATTGTAGCTTTGCTGACTTTAATCACATGTGGTTGAAGTTGAGATATCCTGGGAGCTGAAACACAATCTACGGGTGAAAAGTAGGCACTCAGAACCCAGTTTACAGGCCTTTGTATCTTTTAGGGAAAAATAAAATGCCAGGAAGGAAAAAAGAGTAACTTATGTGTCCTGAAGATACAATTTCTCTTTAAAAGTAAAATTTTAAAAGCATTATTTTCTTCATCTCCTTTTTTACTCATCTTCATTTAATTTATCCTGCTTCACTCTTGAGTACTATCTTCCTATGGCATCCATCTTTCCAAACAGACTCAAGATTAGAAAGCTCTCCAGGGAGGACAAGAGCTGTTTATGGAGGTACACACTGAAATCTCCACAATGACATAAAAAATTTGATTTCAAAATACAAATGTTTAGTATTTGAAATTGTGTCAGTATTTAAGGAAAAGAAAAACAAGGCTTCTCTGTCAGATTACAATGTAGCAAGAAGACTTCATATCACTTATAGTTTTTAATCCTTCTCCATGGATATCATTTTAAAACATTTACCCATCTTTTTGACAAAGTGTTAAGCACATGGATTCATTGGGAGAGTTACTATAAGTCACTTACAAGGATCTGGGTGGAAAAAATGTTCTCTTAACAATAAAAATAGAGGAAAAGTTGGTACATATCACCTTTAAAGTGGTTTTGTGATATGCAGTAGACATTTTTAAAATGTAATTTCTTCTCTCTAGGGATACTAAAACTGGTGGATATGTTGGAAGCAAAAAATGGGGAAATCATATTTATGCAGCTTGGCGAATTCCATCCAGTTTCTGCACAAAGAGGTAGGAAGTAGGAAACTTGATGTGGACCCTGAAAGCAAAAATGTAAATATGACCTGAAGTTACTAGGCTTCTACCTGAGATATGGGATTCCAAGAACCAGTTAATTTGAATAGCTAATGGAAGCAGAAATATGAAATTATGAGAGTAGGTTCCAAAAGGGAGCAGGAGAATACTCTCAATCCTAACTCATGCATAAGTTATAAGGAGAACAGTGTCATACAATTGAAGAACACCATTTCCTTGATCTTTTTTATTAATCACTGAAGTGCACAGAAGATTCTTTTAAGAATAGCCCCCCCCCTTCAGCACTGGGGATTGAACCTAGAGGCTTACCTTCTTACCGAAGAGGTAGCAATAATAACGACAGAGTAGCAGCAGGTGCAATGTGCTACTCTACATACTGTATTTACTATTTTTAAAAAATTCTGTATCATTAGGTCTATATTAATGTAGATTTTTGAAGCCCTCAAGTTTTATTAATTTGCGTGTGCATAGGAGAATTTAGAAATTCACTTTTTTGAACTATATTTAAACATATATAATTGCCCATTGATGTACAATTATAAGAGCAAGATTTCATCTTCTCATCTAATTTCTTCTAAAAGTAATAACTTGCAAATATCGAGTATAGCAAGACAATTAGGATATTGGCATTGATACAACTCATTAACGTTATTGAAGACTTTCTGCATTTGTTTGTATTTGTGTTTGTTTAGTTTTATGCAGCTTATCACACTAAAAGATTTGAGGCCCACAGCAGTTGAGATCCAGACAGTTCCAGGACTTTAAATACTCTTTTTCTTTCTTTCTTTCTCTTTCTTTCCTTTCTTTCTTTCTTTCTTTCTTTCTTTCTTTCTTTCTTTCTTTCTTTCTTTCTTTCTTTCTTTCTTTCTTTCTTTCTTTCTTTCTTTCTTTCTTTCTTTCTTTCTTTCTTTCTTTCTTTCTTTCTTTTCTTTCTTTCTTTCTTTCGAGACAGGGTCTCGCTTCGTAGTTCAGGCTGGGATTACAGGCATGAGCCGCCATGCCCTGCACTGTGGTTTGTGGTATTGATGGCTGGTGGGCGTGTCACCACGCCCAGCATTGTATGTGGTTACTGGGATCAAACTCAGGACCTTGTGCTTGCGAGCCAGGCGCTGGAACCACTGAGCTAAATCTCTAGCCCAAGATTTACTGTAATTTCTTAAAGATTCATTTAAATTGTATCTATCAACATTCCGAGTAGCATGCCATGGTTTCACAGTGCTGCAATTTGAACCTTCACCTATTGACATTTTATTGCTTCTGTTTTTGTTTGTTTGTTTGTTTGTCACAAGTGAAGCAGCTCACAGCGTTTGTGTACAGGTTGTTATGTGAATGTTCACATTCCCTTCAATGAATGCTCAGGGGTGGAATGGGAAGTCATGCAGAAAGTCATGCTTAGTGTGAGAAATTGTCAGTGTTCTCCAGAGTGACTTTATCATTTTAATTCCCCAAACCAAAATACAAGGAATTTAGATGCTCTGTATCTTTGCCAACACTTGGTATTATCATGAGCTTTTGTTTTTAGTATTCTAGCAGGTATTATTTTTTTTTCAAAATTAGGGCTATGATTACTAAATTTAGATATTCAGAAGGCTTAATTATTTTTAGGTATGTAAATGTAGCTTATGTGGTTGTTCTATGGATATGCCTTGTAACATTTAACAATCTTTCTGAAGTGTCCTTTTAATAATGGCTTTTATCATTTACATATTAATTAATCACTTTTCAACATTGTACATTAGATACGATTGATTCTTTTTTAAAGTATCTCAATTGCATAACAAATGAATCCTCTGCAGTACTTAAAAATTATAAATCTAAGAAATTAAACTTTTAAATAAAGTGATACTAAAGTTCTAAATGTTCCAATATGTCATACAATAGCTGTAGACTTGTCATTTTAAATCGAGAACTTATTAAGTTTATACAGTTAAATTGAAGTTAGAAGGGTTTTTTGACAAATATGCAAGAGAAATGTAGTGCATAAAAGATAGTCTTTTAAATAAATGGCATTGAAACAATTGGACACCAATAACCCAAAAAATGAACCATGATCTTAAACTCACATATTTTACAAAACTTAATTCTAAATGGGTTTTCATAACCTAGTTGCTAAAGATAAAGCTACAAAACTTTTGGAGAGAGTATAATAGAAAATCTTTATAACTTAGTGTTAGGTGGTAAGTTGTTAGACACAAAATCAAAGGTACAGTCCACAAAAAAAAAATCTATAAATTGGACTTCATCAAAATTAAAAAAAATCTTTTCCTTTATGAAATAGCTGTTTAATACAGAAGAGAGATAATACATCAACTGGGTGAAAATATTTGTAAGTAATTTCAAATCATATATCTGGCAAAGCACCTCAAAGGATATATTATTGAAACTCAAATTTAAAAGAACATCACAAACAATCCAATTAGAAAATGAACAAAAGATTGAGATGTTTCTCTAAAGAAGACATAAAGATAGTTTTGGATAAATATATAAAACATGTTAATATCACTGTATACTAAGGAAATACAAATTAAAGCCATGATTAGATATGACTACACATTTATTAAGACAATAAAAATACAGATCACGACAAATGCCATTAAGGACACAAAAAGTTTCTTCTATATGGTGGGTGTAAATATAAAATGGTATACACACTCTGAAATTAGTCTTGTATTTTCTAAAAATTAAAATATGCTTAATCTATCACTCAGCAATAGGTCATTTCATTTCTTCTTCTCTAATATGTGTACTTTAAATTTCTGTTTTGCTTTGTTTTATTGCTGTAGGGAGGAATTTAAGTAAAGCATTACAAAGAAATGAGAGTTGACAACTTTATCTTGTTCTTAGGAGAAAAGTATCTGGATTTTCATCATTAAGATATAAATTAGCTTTAGGATGTTTAACACTTTTTCTTTAACAAGCTGTGGTCATTTCCTTATATTTCTATATTTTGGAAGCTTTCCTTTTTCTTTGGCATTAATCATGAGTAAGTTTCTTTAAAAATGTTTTTCCTGCATTAATTGATATTATTATGTGATTTTATCTTATCCTTTTGATATAGTATATTGTGTTTATTGATTTTCAAATGTTGATTCAAACTTATACCCAGAATATATATCCTATGTGGTCATAATCTGTAATTTTTTTTTTTTTTTGAGACAAGGTCTTGCTTTGTAGTTCAAGCTGGCCCTCAGCTCACTATATAGCCCAAGCAAACCTGTAACTCAGCAATCCTCCTGCCTCTGCACCCCGAATGCTGGGGTTACAGGTGTGAGCCACCATGCACGGCACTGTGGTATGTGGTATTAATGGCTGGTGGGCAAGAGTCACCATGCCCAGGTTACTGGGATCGAACTCAGGGCCTTGTGCTTGCGAGGCAGGCACCAGAACCACTGAGCTCAATCTCCGGTCCCATAATCTGTAATTTTTATATAATTTGTATGCATTACTTGATGTGATTTGCTAATATTTTCTTGAGAATTTTTTTATGATTGTCTGAAATTAGTTCATACTTTTCCTTCTTATATTGTTTTAATCTGGTTTAGTATTAAAGAAAAGCTGATCTGATAGGAGTGGGTAGAGAGTGGTATTTAACCTGTCCCTATTTTCTTAACGTGATCGTACTGTCTTTGGCCACAGCACCCTGAAAATGGCTGGTCTGGTCTGAAAGTGATGGCAGAGACTTAATACTGTTTCTCCACCAAATGTTTAGTGGAATCATACCATCTGCGCTGGATGCTTTATTTATTTATTTTTTGGACTGTTATTAATTGAGGATTCAATTTATTTACTATATATGACTATCATGGATAGGCATGATAATTTTCTAGCTCTATACTTGTGTTAGCTCAATCTGAGAAGTTAAATGATGTTTTTAAAGATGAAAATCTAGTTAAATTCTGGATTTGGAATTCAAATCCAAGTCATCTAACTTTAGATTCTAAATCACTCTAGAAGCTAGAAGAGGAATAGCCAGAAATACTCAGGGAAATTTTCATGGTATAAGTCAGAGAGTACCATATAGCATAGCATATTAATAAACAGGTCATTAGGGTTGTCAGCAGAAAGAGACTGATCACATCTTTTAAAAATATATAATTGGTAGTACATGTTTGCAATACATAATGATTACATACATCATGAGAAATTGACACATGCATATAACACATCTTAATTCCTTTTCCTCATCTTTGGAAGATTTAGAAAGTGTAAAAATATCACTTAAATATTTAAATATGATTTTACATCTTTATGCGTAACAAAGTTTTTCCCTAAAATAAGTGATAATATAACTAACTCTACTCATAAGGATTTAAATTTTAAATGTATGTGAAGTTTTAATTCAATATTTTCTCTTTATTATTTCCTAACAAAGAGTTCATATTCTTCATCCTACATGAAACAATTATTTTTGTATTGGTTACGGTGGTGAGATAAAATGTGTGAAGTTATTTGCATTACCTGAAAATATAATATAATCGATAGTAATGAACATATGTAGTATTCAGATTTAGGTTTCTAAATCATAATTCCTTCTTAAAGTAAGCAGGGGCCATAGGAGAATGATTTGTGTCTGTCTGAGTGGGGAGAGCGCAGGATGAAACGTGGATCAGAAGTGAGAAAAGATGCCTAAACGCTGGGGACATGTCAAGAGGGGCTAAGAAACAGGCTGCACAAGTTTCCAGTGGTCAAAATTCAAAGTGGATTATGCTGATAATGAATTATTGTATATTAAATGAAAAATGACTAAAATAAACTGGGGATCTGCAAATATGTTTCCCTCAGAAAAAGAGATGGAGGAACAAAAAGATTTCTTCTGTATAGAAGAATGCCAATAAATAAAAATTGATCACTAAAAGTGAAAATATAATTATTAGTAATAATAAGTGAAAATATAATAATTATTTCAGGGAAAGTGCTTACATAGACATTATACACAATGAAAAAAATATTTCAGAAAGAAGGTAGTCATATGTCAGTGTATCAAGCAGATTTTTTATTAATTACAACAGAAAATATTTATGTGCATAAGGAAATCTGAAAAATGCTACACTGACCTTATGACATTAGTAAATGGTAGATTGGCACCATTTGCCTCTCCTTACAAAGAAAGGAAAGCACAGAATCACCTATTAGGTCCTTGTGGCCCAAATATGTTTAAAGTGAAATTAGGATGAGGCAAGAGTACACAGAATCATCATGTGGGATACTGTATAAATAAATTAGCCTGCATTTTTCAAAAAGGTCAGTGTTACAAATCGTATGAAAAGGGATCATATTCTTATATAAAATGAGAATAAAAGGAGTCATGATTTTACTTTGATCAAAACAAAAATGTGATTAATGGTCTAACTGTATAACTTTGATTATTTATTCCATGCCATGAAACAGCTACTTGAGATGTGGTCATTAAGGCAGTGCTGATTTCTTTTTTTGGTGATGTTTATGGTTTAAAAGAAAGTAACTACAGAACCTAGAAGTAAATTATTAGACATTTCTGAGCAATTTGATATTGCTGGGGTAAAAGGTGGCTACTCTTTTTTTCAACAATTCATTTGATTTCATTTCTAATTGATTGGAAAGGAAAGGTTGATCCTTTACAGATCATTTAAGAAATGCTACTATAGATGATTTTTGTTTCAATTTTTCCAATATTTTTTATTTCTCAATTATGATAACAGGATTGTGATTGTGCAGTAAAATGGTCCTGTTTACTACTTCTTAGGGAAGATAAACTGCAGTATTGAGTAGTTATAGGTGAATATTGTGATTTATGCAGGTTACTTTCAAGTGGCTGAGCAGAAAATTGTGTGTATGCTTCTGTGTGTGTGTGTGTGTGTGTGTGTGTGTGTGTGTGTGTGTATAGACATACAGGGTATGGGGCAGAATGTAAGTAACTGAGGAGAGGAAAGATTGGTATATAATAGTAATTGTAAGGTATTTACTATTTTTCTAAAAGCTTGATGGTTTTCAAAATGAAACAATGAAAATGGGTTTTGAGACCAAGAAACTTTCCAACTCATAGACAGTTGAATTTTCATGGCCCCCCAAATCTATCTCACTGTAAATAATATCTTTCTCTTAAATGGCAAATCATGGTGATATTTCAAAGTCGTATCTTGTTAAATGAATAAGAACATTATAATTTTGATAATAATTGTTGCAATATAAGACATATTAAATAAGTAATCTCAAAAATGATTTTAGAGCCTATAAGAGCAAATAGCAATAATGATCTGAATCTAATACTTAGGACAAATAGGAATTGAGATGACTTCAAAGTTGTTTCAGTGGCTGTTTTATTTCTGAAATAAGTTGCTGTAGAATGTACAGATATTTTATTTCATTTTAATATCTTTTTTATAATTCATAGTCCTGTCCATTAATCTTTATATAGCACTTTTGCATTATAATTTGCTTCATAGCTGGTTTCTCTCAACCTTCCCATAAGGTAAATTAGAATACTTTTTATTACTAAGGAATAGAAAAGTGAGTGACTCGTTCTGTGTCATGCTGGGAGTTAATTATATAGACAGAATTTAAAGGCATGGACTTCAATTACCTTTTTAAATATGGAACATTTCCACATTTTCAGGCAAACCCTGGCTTTTCCCCAACAATATATTCACAATATTCCTAATTTTATTTTCTGTTCTGAAATCTGATTATTTGAAATGAAGTTTAAAAACGTTTCTTTTAATTATTTGGGATATTTTATGTGTATGGTTGGTGCCCAGTTGTGGGAGACAAGGTTCTTTTTCCCCCACAGGATCACGGGGCCATGAAAGAGACGTGTGAGGAAGTGTACTGCAAAGCGTCACAAACAACGCAACAGGTCTGCATGGGATAGAAAAAGATGGTGCTTACATTTCCCTGGTCGTAGACAGTCAAATATTTCCATGTCTTAATTATGTTCACTTATATTGTTTTTAAGAGTAACCAGTGGATAGTGGGGAAATACAAAACCTCACTCAATGACCTCAGTGGTTCTTAAATGATTTGTTTGGCTCAGTATTGTCATTAACTTTTTAATGTTTGACTTTCTAATATTGGAATTTTAAAGCATAAACACAGGAGGAAAAATATAAAAGGATGAAGAAAATAGCCATCATAATATTGTGTTAGCTTTATATCCCTGTGGTAAAATGTCTGAGAAAATCAACTTAAAAGAAGAAAGGTTTATTTTAGGTTACAATTTTAGAAGTTTCTATCCATGGTCATGTGATC
>PVIC010049233.1:0-13232 GCA_004025085.1 Thryonomys swinderianus
TATCACAAATGTGTACATTTTTTTATTTCAGGGGAAAAGAGTTCATTTCTTCCATAAGATTATGAAAACGACCCTATGATGAGACCTCTCCTCTCCTGACCTACAAAAGAATAGAGTTTCCTCACCTCCAGAAGTAAGGTATGGCCATGTGACTTGTTTGACACTCATATGTGAACATATATGAGATTGTTGAATACTAATGTATCTTGAAAAAGGATTAATATCACTTCCAGACAGAAGCTTTAGGAGACACAGCTCACCCTGCTTCATTTCCCTCTGAGATAGTGCTCGGCAATTGTCAAAATGGCAGCACCGTTAGCTTAGGCTTCTGGGAACTTATGATTGGCTAGTTCCTCTTTTCGATCCAAAATGGACATGCACTGTAGGAAAAAATAAACCTATGATACTCCACAGCAAATTTTCTTTTTGTACCGAGGATCAGACTCAAGACCTTGCACTTGCGAGGCAGCCACAGCAAGTCCTCAGAGCTAAGTCCTCAGCCCCCACAGTCATTTAAAGGCTATTCGTTAGTAGAGTATGTATATTCCCATCTACCATCTCTGATGCATAGTCACACGCTTTTAAAAGTTAAGTGTAACTTTAAATCTTAATGGATAAATCCTAACCAAATATATTTGTTCACAAGGTTGCTGAATATTTAAAGGGATGGTTATTATGGGTCAATGCCATACATCTATGGATATTTCCTTCTTTTATACTGAGGAAAGCAGTATATGGAATTTTATTTTAATATGTATGTTATCTCTGAGTAAAATTTCCCCAATGTTAGAATACTATGCATTATTCTATTTCTTCTTCCATAAGTCATATGCAGCAGCTCATGAAGAAAAATAAAAGTAGCGTTGAGCACCTGAAACTTCTGGGACAGGGGTGGCGAACCTATGACATGTGTGCCGGAGCAGGCCATTTATATCAGTGAAAGTTCTAAAAGGTTCACCATCACTGCTCTAGCTGAAAGAAACCTGAATATGAACATCTCGTAGAGATGAAGAATTTTCCAGTAATATTGGACCATTTTCTCCACTTGTTCAACTGATAGGGGTGCATATCATCTTTGACCTGAAATATTTTAATAACTATTGATCCATTTTTTCAAGTCAAGACAGTTCTCCAGTAATCACAATCTGACAGTGTTAATCTCCTAATATGTCATCTGGAACATGTCCTTTTCTTAGTCAAAATCAGGCCATGTTTCCAATAACATGTCAGCATTATGATGCTATCATCCCCTTCATCTGTACACTTCAAACCACCTGACCAGTTGTCCCTGAACAAATAGGTATATTTTGACATCAGTGCATTTTTTATGTTGTTCTCCTTGCCTAGAATGCCTTTTCTTCTTCCACTTAAGAAATTCCTTCAAAATCACAGATGTTTTCACTCTCTGATGCAGTAATTAACCTCTAGACCGCTACTTCACATCCTGATAATAAAAAGATCACTATCTGTGATATCAAGGATTAGAAATACCCAACTGTCCACCAAAAAGAAAATGGCTCAATTGCCTGTGCTATAGCCACACCATGAATTGCTACACAACTATAAAAATACAAAGAAATACCTGGCCATAAACTCAAAAACTTGATAGGCATCTATAAAGTAAAGAGAGATTGCTCATGGCGTATAAGTCAAACAGTTCACTTGTAAAGTAAAAAGAGGTTGTCAGACTCTCCCACTGTTCCGATTCCAGTTGTGAATGTTCTAGTATTGCCCTCAAAATATTTGAAGCCAGTGGAGAACTATGAAAAGAGCAACAAAGCCCAAGCATAAATAAATTAAAAATCTGTGGCCAGGTATTTAGCTTAATGGTTCCAGTGTCTGCCTTACAAGTACAAAGGCCTGAGTTCAACCCTCGGTACCACATAACCACAATGCCAGGTACAGTGGCTCATGCCTGTAATCCCATAACTTGGAGGCAGAGGCAGGAGCTTTGCTGAGTTTGAGGCTTGTCTGGGCTACATAGTGAGTTCAGGGCCAGCCTGAACCACAAAGCAAGACCCTGTCTCAATAAACAAACAGACAAACAAACAAACAATCTGTGTTCTCTGTGTAGCAGCCTACAGGAAAAAATATGTCTTTTTATGGGAGTAAATGTCTTTAACCTCAGTCTTCACTGTGGCTGTCACACAATCAAAAATTACATGTCAGGGCTGGAGGGTTAGCTCAGTGGTTCTGGCGCCTGCCTCGCAAGTGCAAGGTCCTGAGTTCGATCCCCGGTAACCACATATAATGCTGGGTGTGGAGACTCACGCCCACCAACAATCAAAACTGCATACCACAGTGCCGGGCGTGGTGGCTCATGCCTGTAATCTCAGCACTCAGGAGGCAGAGACAGGAGAATTGTTGAGTTCGAAGCTTGCCTAGGCTACACATAGTGGGCTCAGAGCCAGCCTGAACACAAAGCAAGACCCTGTCTCAAAAAAAAAAAAAGGGAGTGGGTAGGGATATGGGTAAAAATGAGAATTAACTTGTGGCATATACTGGTACAAATTTCCCAGTGTTATATGTGATTTTGAGATGTATATAAATTGTACCAATAAAGAATTCAAGTAAAAAAATTACCTGTCAAAGGAAACAGCAAAAAATTTGGTTCTGTGAGGTTGTGAGAAAATACTCATTAAAAACAGACTCAAATGAAGAAATTATCAGATAAGGACTTTAAAGTGAAAATGTTGTGGTTATCAAGGTGGATGTCCTGTAGAGCTTTCAGGGATTGGACCAAAGAACAGTTAGTGACCTTATCTTTACTTCAGGGAGAAGTGGTGGCCTCCCATGTATAACTTTCATATAATGTATTTGATTTGTGACAAAGCGAGAATGAACCAAGTGATGTGCCACGAGTTTTTAAATCAAGTTTTTTTTACCTAAGTTTCTGTTTATTCACTTGATGCCCAAGGTCTTCCCCAACAATTTGGATATTTGAGCTGTGAAGACCAGGCCATCGTTAGACCCCAGGTAACAAGGGAGGACAAATCTAGGGATCTGGAGCTCTTGGAACAACACTTATACTAGGGGTCTCTGGTCAGGTGGAGTTGACTTTTACCCACTCTGAAAAAGGGTCCACAAAAACAAACAAGTACTTATATTAGTTTTTACTTCATTTTACCTCAGTAAAGTCCAGTTCTCAATGTTTTTCTGGCTGGTTACCTCTGAAGTGAGTTTTTCCTGGTACCTGGAACAAATGTCTATAGGCCCAACTGGTTCTTTTGTCATTTGTCTGGTGACTTGATCCGCAGGATTTTGTGAAGAGTTGAGCCCAGAGCATACCCTAGCAGGCCAGGTTAGCCACAGGGTCTGTACTCATTTTTTTAAGTGTTGGCACTTCAGCACATATATCTGATGTATAGTTTCATGGAACAATAAAATCAGCATTACTGGTAGGATTAAATGAACTGTGCCCCCCAGTGTTTTGTCCAAATCAATGACCACACATTTTTCGTCAAGCACTGTCACCTCTGGAAGGAGGCGTTTAGTTGGTAGACTTGGTATGGGAAAAACTTCTCTTTAGTTCTTGCCTACCTGGTTTTGGTTGCTGGAGCAATGGTTGGTGATAGACGAGGCAACAGATGTCAGCATAGCCACTTGTGGTCACAAGTGCAGCCCCAGCAGCTTGGCAGGACTCAGAGGATGGGCACAGTGGCCTGGGTAGCTAGGTGTTGCCACTCTCTGTGCTCCAGTTTGAGGGGCTGGCATACTTAGTGCAGTTAGTATATCCCCTCCACAGCACCTAGCAGGCGGGTTTGGTGTGCCTTTTGGCATCCAGTGGGGCTGTCATGCTCCCTCTGCAGTGGTGCCCAGCTTGGCATCACTGTGTAGGCACTGTGCAACAGGTATACACACGGGCTTTGTTTGGCTGGTGGGTGGCATAGGACTATGTGTCTGGCATCTCAAGCCACTTTTTGTTACCTTTTTGAACTCCCAGTCTTGTGTCTTTTCAAGGTAGCAATGGTTACCTCTTCTTCAAGTTTTCTTGGTGACAGCTTTTTTCAGAATAACTGTATTATTAAATACATTTTGGGCTAAACCTGAGAGCTCAGACCTATTCTTTTCCCTGAAACTTTAGCTCTGTTTAAATATCTGGAGCTGACTAGAAAACAAAAAGCCAAATTCATAGCAGCCATATTCTTGGAACTTCCAGGTCAATGTGAACCAGCAGGCTTCTGAAAGCCTCTCCAAGGACACTGTGGGAGACTCCATTTTTTTCCTGTTGAACTGCACTCCCCTTTAACTCATCTATCAGAGTCTTTTGCCAAAAGTCCCTGGTGGTATGTGTTTAATTCCCTCTTACCATGGCCCGTATTTGGGTCCCAGTTGGGTTGGATTGTGAGCAGGAGGCCTTTAAACAGTGACCACCCTCAGCTCAGGATTTTGAGAGGCTTGAGCCAGGCATAGGTGGCAGTACAATGGGCCACAGGTGCTCCTTCTCTGGGGTGGGCAGCAGGTGCTTCTTCTCTGCAGCAGGCATCAGCAGCAGAAGACTCCCTCCCAGGACTCAGAGTTGCCTCTGTGGTTTCCTGAAGAATGTGATCTCTTCCTTATAATAAAACAGAGTTACACACAAATCTTTCTCCTGGTTGGGCTTCCCCGGGGGAGGTAGAAGGCTTAGAAGCCCTGTGGGGAGAGAAATTATTATGGGCCACCAGTTTACCAAAAGTGGCCCATTTAGGTATTTGCATTTCATGACCAGCTCCACACCAGGGAGACAAACTTTTTAACCCAAAGACAAAGACCGCACTGAACACAAGACAAACAAAACAGACATGGTGCTAGACAAATGTTACCTGTGTGACCACAAAAGGGACTCAAACCCCCAGTGTCATTCTAACCAGTGGGTGATTCATGCCATCACAGTGAGTCCCCTGGACAGAGGAGTATCATGTTGCATTTGACCTCCTCTTGTCCACCTTGTTGGAACATGGGTCTTTTACCTCTTTTTTTCCCTGATAAAGCTCCTGGTGGCAGAGCCAAGACTTCCACGCCTCCATCTGTGGCCACCAGACCTTAAAATCCGGAACACTTCAGGTTGGCCTGCCCCAGAGTCAGGCTTACCACAGATGGCCCAAACAGCAGTATGGCTCCAACACTGTTGGGTCAGAGAGATCTCACTGATGCCTCCAATATTGGGACCAAGTCCCACTGAGGCACTCTCTCAGAATACAACATGATCTTAAAGTCCAACCAAGACCTTTATTACCCAGCTGGGGGCCATCCCTACATAATGAGGAAGGTGCCCACTTGGACTAACACACAGTGTTTAAAGGCAAAATTCACTACTCCCACCTGTTACCAAAAGGTTTCTATGCAGAAGGGATCAGATCACACTATTGTTAAAATGCAAAAGTGAGTTGTTACAGAAGCCAATAGCAACAATTAGATCACTGCTTATCGTAGAATAGTATATTCTAAAAACATACAATGTGTGACTGCCCACATCAGTTGGTTGGACAGTTCCCAGGGAGAAAAGTTCCAGATTCACAGGGAGGTTACAAGACACAAAGTGGAGGTTTTTAACAAGATGACTATTTTTATGTCAAGTTGGGTCTCACAAGAAAACATCAGCAAGATAATAAAAGATAGATAAAATAATACAAATTAAAAATGCTTAGTACATGCCAACATCAAAAAACTTAATAGCAAAAATGAAAAAAACCTTCAAAGCAGAGAAATATGATGTGTTGAACACAAAGAACCAATGATATAAATCATGCCTAACTTCATCAGAAACAATAGATCACAAAAGAAATGGAATAACTGTCAAGTGCTCAAAGAATTCACTATCTCATTCTTTCCCACAAAACTTTTGTAAAGTAATAGTAAAACAAAGACATAATGAACAAAAGCTAAAAGAATTTATTCCAAGCACCGCACTACAAAAAATTCCAAAGGCCAGAAGCAAATCATACCAAAGCCCTGATCTGTATACAAAAAAAATTTAAAAATAGGACATGACAAAAATTAAATAGCTGGTGAATATGAAAGATGCTTTATTACATTTGCTTTAATATTTTTAAATTTCTTAAAATACTATTGACTACTTGAAAGATAACATCTTGTTAGTCTGAAAAACTATCCATTCCAATTGAGCACCTAAATTAAGCACATATTCTAATTTTATTACCTAAGCTATATCTCAGAGTGGCCAAATATTTATGAAGAATAGTCTCCTTCTAGAAGTGTACCAGTTAATGAATAACTAAAAGAGAATTTTGCAAATTCTAATGACTTCAAGGATTTAAGCAAACAGCATCAGTAGTGGCTAAGAGAACAAAAAGGAACAATTGTGAATCTCGGACTCTCTGTACAGATGCTCATGGCAGCCTGTGATTTAACCCAACTCTGATTCTCCAGGTTCTAGTCTTCTCATTTACAGGATGCGAATTTAAAAGACAGAATGTTCTGCCTCTAAACTACATCATTTTCTACAAATACATGTGGCTACTTTCTAAAAATGTTCTTAACCCGAGTTTTTCTCCCAAGAAAAGATTTACTTTTTCATTTTTATGTATTACCCTAGAATGCTGAGAATTATATGTGTAGAACACTGATCATATCTATTTGACACATTTAGTGAAACTGAATGAAATTCCTGCCAAAATGGCACTGATTTTTTTGTTTTTTCTTTTGAGACAGGGTCTCGCTTTGTAGTTCAGGCTGGCTCTGAGCTCACTATGTAGTCCAGGCAAGCCTTGAACTCAGCAATCCTCCTGTCTCTGCCTCCTGAGTGCTGGGATTACAGGCATGAGCCACCATGCCTGGCAGAATGACACTAATATTTTCCCAGTGCCTTCAGGCCTAATGCTCAATTATCCTGAGATTAACGTACAGAGAAACAGTTCCAGTCAATCTAAAAAAAGGCCTCTGTTGTCTTGAACCTGCCAGAGAGATGCTGCTGATGTGCGCTTATGCTTGGAGAACAACACACCACTTTTGGTCACCCAGCCAGTTTACTTGGCCCCAAATGCCCCCTAATTTCTGAATAGGAATCTTAATGAATGGACTATATCATGTCTTCTGCTATCTAACAATGAAGCAACATAATTTAGAACTTATGCCACAGCATCCATCATGTGTCCTAGGTAGTACTAACTTCATTGACTACGAAGAAACTGAAACTTCCATGTGTTGATGATACGCAGTGTCTTCACTGACAATATTATCATTCCAGGTAATCTCTATGTTGGTACATCTTCTTCTTCTTTCTTTTTTTTTAAATTGAATTCTTTACTGGTATATTTTATATACAGCTCACAATCACATTCAACATTGGGGAACTTGTACAAGTATATGACAGAAGTTAATTCTCATTTTTACCCATATTCCTACCCACCCACAACCACCACCTCTTATATACATGCTATTTCTTTTTCTTTCCAAATCATTTATTCTTTCCCCTCATTACATTTCCCTAGCACATGCCCTTTGAATATTTCCTCTTCCTCTTATTTCAGTTTTCTGCTATAACTGAGGAAATGATGATAGTTTACTCTAAGAAAAATTCAGCAAAATGAAAGGAAATCCAACCACAAGAGATGAAAGTTCATAACATACATAAATAAATTTTAAAAAGAAGCTCAGGACAGCTGAGGCCTCCTTCACCATACTAGCTAATCCACTTCAGTTCATCCACCATAACTGATTTAATGTGAGAGAATAATTAGAACTGTTGATTACTATCTGGTGCCAGATATCCCAAATGCCCCACCTCCATGCTAATTAATCTTGAAAACTTTCCAAACTCTCCTCTACCCTCCCTGCCTCTGTTTCCTGCATCGGTGCACACACAGTGCTTTTTTTTTATTTATTCAAACAAATAGTGCAACAAGAACAGCATTGCTGTGTCTTGGACACAGTTGGCACTCAGTAAATGTTTGTTTATCCAAATTGATCCTCCTTCATCACCGTAATTCTCATTAGAATGGAAACCCCAGCGCACAATTTCAGGCTTGGGTCACTTTCACTGGACATTAAGGGTGTGGAGACCTATTGTTAATAGAAAGCAATCACCAAGGAGTCCTACTGGGTGGTTTTATGGTAATATCCTGCTTTCTGACCCTGTGAGATGAAAGGCCACACAGTTAAGGAGGTCACTGATCTGAAAAAGAATCAGTGGAGATTTACAAGCCAGACAATCTGCTTTTAGATATTGGGCTGAATAATGAACAATACTGAAGAGTTTCTAATATGTTATATGAATACAGTTTCGTTAGAATATTTGTGAAGTAACTAAGTGTATTTGGTAAATGACAAAGTCAAAATTATGTTCACAAAGATATGGATCCCAAACCTTTGCCTTCTGTGGTCCATTCCTCATTTTACGCACCTACACACACACACACACACACACACACTCTCTCTCTCTCTCTCTCTCTCTCTGTCTGAGCAGTCCTATGCCCTCCTAACTCCACATTACTGCTGCCTTATCAGCAGCCTCCTCCCAACATGGTGGGCTTCTTCTGGAGCCACCCTTGCAGAATAATGGTTTTGAATCCTCCTATTAGAGATGTGATATTCAAAGGGAGCAGGTGGAGGAACATACTGAGAATGGGCCACAAATCGGATGAAGCCAAGTCAAACTATCTAACCTGGAAATCATAGTTAACTAGCAACTGTGGTGTCAGTGGGAGGCACACACTGTAGCTCTGGGAAACTGTACTGTCCGCTGTAGAAACAGCCTTGCAACTCTGCCACTCAGAAACTCTTCCCTTTTCCACAGGGAGTGGAAAGGAGCATGCAGGCTGGGGTGTGGTGGCGCTTGCTGCTTACAGCTTAGCTCGACAGGAGCAGAAAGTCTTGTGAATGCCCCAGGAGGGTCTGGTGATGTGCGTTTACCTCTCCTAGAACATGGGTCACTTTTCCTCCACTTCGTCTGGTCTGTCTTTAGACGTGCCCGGGCCATTGGCGGAAATAGCCTACAACATTCTACATGTGGGCAAGAAAGAGCAGCATTCAGCATGACCCGGTCCTGTCTCTACACTCCTCAGAGCTTTCAACCCCACGCCCCTCTCTCAAGCACCCCTTCCTTAGTTCTCCACCAAGCCACTTTATCCCTGTACTGTGAGCATTTCCTAGGCCTGCTCTTTCTCCCTCTCTCCCAATTCTGTCCATTTTTCCCCACTGTGAGCTGTTACAGTCTCAGAACCAGAGTTCTGACCTCTGTACTATTGATGCTCATGTCATTCTCACTAAAATCATAAGGGTGAAGGTAAAGCTCAGCATCAAGTCCTATAATAAATTCCCAGTACACAGAGAGAGACAGAGACAGATACAGGCACAGACACTGAGAGACAGAGAGAGGTGAGACATTTCTGAATATATGCCATTATAATTTTAAGTTTTGACTTATGGAAATGCTTTTATAATTAAAAATAAACTAAAAAGAGTAAAAATCTAAAAGTTTAAAATAAAATGATGGCAGGCATTTAGCTCAGTGGTAGAGAACTTGCTGGCATGTGCAGAACCATGGGTTCAATTCTCAACACCACAAAAATTAAAATAAGAACACACACACACACACACACACACACACACACACACATATATATATATATATTCACAAAGTCAAACAGAAGAATTACCTCAAGTTATTTTTAAACTTCGAACATTACTGTACACAGTTAGATATTTTACAAAGACAAAAATTTACAAAGACAGGCCAGAGATTTAGCTCAGTGGTTCCACTGGCTGCCTAGTGAGCACAAAGTCCCTGGTTCAATCCTGGTAACCACATACAATACTGGGCATGGTGACTCATGCCCACCAGCAATCAATACCACATTCCATAGTGCTGGGTGTGGTGGCTCACGCCTGTAATCCCAGCACTCGGAGGCAGAGGCAGGAGGATTGCTGAGTTTGAGGTTTGCCTGAGCTACATAGTGAGCTCAGGGCCAGCCTGAACTACTAAGAGAGACCCTCTCTCTCTCTCAAAAAAAAAAAACTTACAAAGGCTTTAATCTTCCCAGTTTTATGTTTTGATAATATTGATACTATTATTTTGAGTTCAGCAAATAAGTAAATGTGCTTCTGTCAATAGTAACGAGGGTAATTTAGTGTAAGTAAAAGAGAGCTGTCAATATAAAACCAAAAGGGTAAACAATATTCAGTAATGTTAAATTTGAAATAATATGTAATTATGAACTCATAATTTTTAAAAATAGATTTCCTAGTTCTATTCCTGAAAACATCTGGAAACAATGACACTTCTGTAGCAATTAGCACATCTGGCATCTGAATCATTGCTTCTATATACCTGATAAAACAAAACAGAGTCTATAAGCGAAAGGTCTGATTTAGCATCAGGACTAAAAGAGTAGTAGGGGGCATCTTGTTTTGCTATAAAGAAAGGGAGCCCTTGGTACAACAATGGTGATGTCATATGAATAAAATAAGAATCAGCTTTCAGGGCTTCTGCTAGCCAGTGTTGGGCACATTTTAGCATCAAGAAGAATAAGGAATATATTGAGCTGTTAAATGCTGGGTAGATAAAAACTCGTAAGTTCATCCATAATATTCAAAGAAAGCAAATGGAAAATAAAATGTGATACTTTCAAGATGGCATGGCTCTACCTTCCTAATCTGAAAACTGGAGATTAAAGAAAGAAGAATGTGTCTACCTTAACTTCATAGGAGAAATGGCATTGAGTGCTCAGATGATGAAGGGAAACTGCTTCATAGAAGACCATCAACTAATAAATATAGGAGAAAAGGTAGAATTTTTAATTCACATTTTGCAATCTTCAGTGAAGCAATATAAATGCATGTTGATAATAGATGCATATTAAAACATCTAGTTAAAATACTATTGGAGAAAGAAAATTCCAGATAGGGCTAGAGACAGAGAGAGAGTTAGATAGATTCATCTGCAGACTTCCTGTTAAGTTTGCAGAGGGAAAAATGTTTTTACAGAAATCTAATGGCACAGCTAACCCAAGGTACGTGGCATTACAAACAGTGCAACAACCTGTCATTTTCTGCCCTCTGACATAACATACAATGACAACAATGAAAGTGTTCCTACCAAAATGTTTTACCCAAATGCCACCAGGGTTTGGATCTGTCTTCCAGTTTGCAGGAACTACAAGAGAGAAGAACTAGTTAAAGATACCACAGGGGATGCCACTTTCTCCAGTCTCAGCCTTCTCCAGGCCATTTTGCTCAGCTCCACCATGCTCCAGAGACCAGCTATGCAGGGCCCCGTGGACTCCATGTTGGCACCACCTGATGTACAGCTCCTGATCCCAAGGCTTCCCTGATGAGGCAAGTGACTCTGCTGCTGGTGCTGTGCTTGCTCTTGTGCAAGTGGAAAGAAAATGAGATCAACACTCTGGAGGGTGAAGGTGAATCATGCGTCAGTGGAACATCTAGGCCAATGAGTAAATCCTTCCCCCTTGCCTACTCCAGCTAAGTTTTAAAGAACCAATCATTTCCATGCTTTCTAAGATGACCTCACAGAAAATCGCCTTATTACCAAGTAGAGGGGAATGGAAACACAATCCTCATCTGGCCTTACCTCCCTTCTCTGGCTTATTTCCCACTGTGTACACTCACTCTCCTTCCCTGGGGCTGCATTCCCTAACAATGGTGTTTCATACAAGCCTTTTCTTGGGCTCTGACTTGGGAGCTGAGGACAGGTTAAGAATGACCCTTCGGGGGAGACAGCGTGTAGTCTAGTTGGGAGAGCACTTGCCTAGCATGCGCAGGGTGCCCAGCACTGCAAACAACAGGAAAGGAAAAGAATTCCCTCCGAAGAAAAATTCAGACTAATTTAGAATTAAAAATAGGCCTGATCTATTTAAGGAAAAAAATAGTTTTCTCAAATATGTGCACTGGGGCAGAGCAGATTACACTAAAAGGGACTAGACAGAGAAAATGACCAAATGTAATCATGAGCCTTGATACAATCCAGATAAACAAATTCAGCTATAAAAGATATATTGAGATAACTGGGAAATTTTGAATATGAACTAAATATTAGGCAATGCTCAGAAGTCACTGTCAGTTTTCTTGGTATGGCAGAAGAAACTCTATTCTTAGGACTTACATGCTAAATATTTATGCTTGGTGGACCATGATGCCTGAAACTCATTTCCAAGTATTTGTAATTTGAAAGACAAACACACAGCCACCTCTTCTGTCAAAAGTAGCTTGATTTTAACTGCTCAGTTCTCTAAAATAGTAAAATCTATAATTTTATTATAGCATTCGGTCCTGCCACCATGCATAATAAAGACAGTCAGGTGCTATTTCAAAGGAAAGATAAGATGATCCAGAGGATACACTGAAAGAGACAGGATGGAGGAGAGAAAATATAAAATTATAAAATGTTTTTCTAAATATACTAAGCTTTTTCTTTATTTTTCCCAAGTTAAAAAGTAAATTTTCCTCAAACTGAGCAGCTTGAAGATTTCAAATTATGTAGGTGGTTTAGCTGCAGGCATGATTACTGGAATTTTCTCTAACAGAGGTGGTTGTGTCTGATTATTCATACACATACTGTGAGCAAGGCACGTAGAGCACTAAAGACCAAATGACAGTTCAGACAGATTCTGGCCTAACTGCCTAGAGAAATGGCACCATCTGCTGGCTGGGCAAAGGCAAACATGATAGGCCAGGACTCTTCCAGCTCAGGGAAGTCATTTCACACCGCAAAGCTCCCAGCATTCCTCTGTGTGATTAGGGAACTGTGTTAGGGAAGTGTAGACATGAGTCATATGATGCCCATGTTTTTCTAGCTTCTCAGCCTCGTGGGCTATACCAAATCCAGCAAGTTTAAGCACCCCCTTTTAATTATTCTTCCTCCACATACCAGTGGGGGCAAACTTATGGAAACTATGTTGTTTTCTTTTTTTTTTAATTGAATTCTTTATTGGTACAATTTATATACATCTCAAAATCACATATAACATTGGGAAATTTGTACCAGTATATGCCACAAGTTAATTCTCATTTTTACCCATATCCCTACCCACTCCCCCCTCCTCCCCCCTTATACATGCTCTTTTATTTTCTTTCTGTATCATCAACTGGAGAGTGGATAAAGAAGATGTGGTTTTTTTACAAAATGGAGTATTACTCTGCCATAAAGAATGACAAGATCGATCCATTTAGGTGCAAATGGAGACATCTGGAGGATATACTAATAAGTGAAATCAATAGATCACAGATAGACAATTTCCGGATCTTCTCTCTGGCATGAACATCTGTAGATGCAAATG
>PVIC010049234.1:0-13230 GCA_004025085.1 Thryonomys swinderianus
TTCTTCTTCTTCTTCTTCTTCTTCTTCTTCTTCTTCTTCTTCTTCTTCTTCTTCTTCTTCTTCTTCTTCTTTTCTTCCTCTTTTTTGAGAAACATCTCATTCAACCTGTTAGCTGTAGGTTTTTATGATCTCTTACACATTTTTCCCATTGGAATGTTTGTTTTTTATCAACCCTAATCTCCTAGCTAAACAGTATTGCTTTTTCTGCTTCTCAAGCCTTAAAACAGAATTACACTATCAGCTCTTCTGTATTGCCAACGTGCTGATTTTAAATCTTAGGACTTCTCAGCATTTATAACCATAAGAGTAAATGCCCTATAACAAACATGTGTGTACAAATACAGGATATATTTATACTTTATAATATTTATTATATTACCTAGCATATACATATATAAAATAGTGTGTTTGTACCTCATAAGCTTTTTTTTTGGGGGGGGGGGAAACATACCCAAGGCAAGGCACCAAAGCAACCCAAGGAACCATCAGAACATTGAACTGGAGGCTTAAGAGGTGATCATGATCAAGAATCAAATATGATTCTCACATAGGGGGCATAAGAGGAGGGTGGGTTGTGAAGGTAAAATTTGGTGAGTTTGTTTAAGCAAGTACACTCATAGCTTTTGTGAAGAATCCACTCCTTGAACTTGTGGGATACAGAAACAATTTTTAAAAGGCTGGACAAAGATAAAAGAATTGCATTATTAGAGATCAATGAAGAGAAAAAGGGAGGGAATGAGAAACAGAAAGAGAGGGAAGAAATGAAGGGAAAGAAACAAGAAAGGAGGGTAAGAGACCAGACAAGTGGCACACAGGGGAGCTCATGAAAAACCTAGACAACAAAGGAGGCCCATGTCATTACTGGTGCCCAGAGATGCGGCCTGTTGAATGGCCCCCATCCCATGCCAGAGCTCTCCAGAGACAGACCAGGCAAGTGGCACTCATGGGAGGTCACGGGGAGCCTAGAAAACAAAAGAGGGCCACATCCTTACCAGAGCCCAGAGCTGTGGCCTGCTGGCTGGACCCCATTCCACACCAGAGTTGTGCAGAGAGAGACCACGCAAACAGTGTACAGGGGAGCTCATAGGGAACCTAGAAAACAAAGGAGGCTCATGCCATTACTGGCACCCAGGGCTGGGGCCTGCTGGCTGGACCCCACTCCACACCAGAGCTACACAGAGTCATACCAGGCAAGTGGTCCACAAGGGAGCTCACAGGGAACCTAGACAACAAAGGAGGCCTGCGCCATTACTGGCACCCAAGGTGCCTTCTACCCAGACCAAGCCAGAGGCCAGTGAAGACAGACTAGAACTGAGAATTCTCAAGGGTCATTACAGATTCAAGGATGACAACCCAGGAAGGAACCACTTCTGAAGGGTCCTGAATAATAGTAAGAGACTTGCACCAAATACTGCCCAGAAACCAGACAAGCAATGAAACAAATAATATTAGCAATTATAGAGGAATAGAATTGAGAAAAAATTTAAAAAGGCAGACACAAAGAACACCACCACAGGGAAACTCAGGGAAAAGGGGAATAGAGCAAACTGAAACTCAAACAACAGGACTCTCTGAGATGCTAACAAAAGCAGATCTAGTAAAATGGAAATCATTTAAAGAGAGATCAGTAGCCGGAGGGTTAGCTCAGTGCTTCCAGCGCCTGCCTTGCAAGCACAAGGTCCTAAGTTCAATCCCGGGTAACCACATACAATGCTGGGTAAGGTGACTCACGCCCACCAGCAATCAATACCACATACCACAGTGCTGGAGGGGGGGGGGGTGGCACACACCTGTAATCCCAGCACTTGGGAGGCAGAGGCAGAAGGATTGCTGAGTTTGAGGCTTGCCTGCGCTACATAGTGAGCTCAGGACCAGCCTGAACTACAAAGTGAGACCCTGTCTCAAAAACAAAACAAAACAAAACAAAAAAGAGATCAGTGAGATGATAAAATCTAAGATAGCAATGGAACCTTTTAAACAGCTTCAAGCAGAGCTCCAGATGATGTAGAAGGAGGACAAAAGTTTGTGAACTAGGATGAATGAAGCTGAGAACCGAATTTCAGACCTAGAGGACAGGACAGCAGCCAATGAACAGGAAAGACATAAACTATGGAAAATGGCAAAGGACTATGAGAAATCAATCCAACAGCTTCTAGATGATTAAAAGAAGAATAACATAAGACTGACTGGAGTCACTGAGGAAGGAGGAGACAGTGCAAAAAAACATAAAATAAATGTTGTCAGAGATAATGGCAGAAAACTTCACAGGAAAAGAATTGGGCATAAAGACAAATGAGGCTTAGAGGACAACAAAAGGATGTGACATAAAAATATCTCCACCTAGACATATAATTGTCAAGGTTCCAGATACACAACAAAAGAATGAAATACTGAAAACAGTTAGAGAAAAGGAAAAAACCACCTACAGAGGAAAGCCCATTAGGATCACGGCAGACTTTTGAACACAAACACTCAACATAAGGAGAGCCTGGAGTCAGGTATTTCAAGCAGCACAGGAAAACCACCTCCAACCTAGACTGATGTATCCTGCAAAACTCTTTCAGAATGAATGGGAAAATAAGATAACTCCATGACAAACAACACCTGAAAAACTTCACAAATACCAAAACCTGCACTCCAAAACATCCTAAAGAACATTTTGGAGAAAAACAGAGAAAATTCCATACCCACGAGACCCAGGAGAGTGAATTCATTGGGGAAAACAAGAAACTAAATAGAAAAGGGGAAAAGCAAAGAAGAAAAGAACCGAGAACAGGGAAACAAGGCAGCTCTGAATATTTCCATATCAGTCATAACCATTAATGTCAGTGGACTCAATGGGCCTATTAAAAGACACAGACTGGCAGATTGGATCAAGAAGCAAGATCCTACAATCTTCTGCATACAAGAAATACACATAATGCAGAAAGAAATCCATAGACTGAAAATAAAGGGATGGAAAACAATTCTCCATGCCACAGGAAACTGCAAAAAAAAGCAGGAGTGGCTATCTTATTTGCAGATAAAATAGATTTCAGACCAAAACTGATTAAGAGAGACAAAGAAGGGCACTATATTCTCATACAGGGAACAATTCAGGAGAAACAAATAACAATCATAAATATTTATGCACCAAACTCTAATGCACCCAACTATATAAAACAAACATTAATGGACATGAAAAGCCAGAAAACCGCTAATACAATAGTAGTAGGGAACTTCAATACTCCACACTCACAAACTGACAAATCAACCAGACAAAGAATCAATAAGGAAATACTTGAGCTAAACCAAACTTTTGAACAAATGGACTTAATAGACTTAACAGAGTATTTCACCCTACAAAGTCAGAATATACATTCTTCTCAGCTGCTCATGGATCATTCTCCAAAATAGATCACATTCTAGTTCACAGAACAAGTTCAAGTAAATGCAAAGGAATTGAAGTTATCCCCTGCATACTATCAGACCATAGTGCCTTGAAACTGGAGATAAATGGAAAAAGAAATTCCAACATCCTCACAACACGTGGAAATTGAACAACATTCTATTGACCAACCAATGGGCCACAAAAGAAATTAAAGAAGACATTAAACAGTTTCTACTATTAAATACTAACCCCAGTACACATACAGGAATTTATGGGACACAAAGAAAGCAGTTCTATGAGGAAAATTCATACCAGTGAATGCCTACACCCAGAAAATAGAGCAAACTCAAACAATCTAATGATGAACCTCAGACTATTAGAAAAAGAGGAGCAAAACAAACCCAAAGCTCATACAAGGGAAGAAATTGTAAGGATCATATGCAATGGAGAATGAGAATGATACAAAGAATCAATGAATCGAAGAGTTGGTTCTTTGAAAGGATAAATAAATTGACAGACCCCTAGCCAACCTTATCAATCAAAGGAAGGAGAAGGTTCAAATCCATGCTATTAGGAATGAAAATGGGTAAATCACCACAGATTCAGTGGAAGTCCAAAGGATAATAAACACATATTTTGAAAATTTGTACTCCAAAAGGACAGACAATCTCAAAAATATAGATAGGTTCCTAGATGCATATGAACTTCGAAAGCTGAACAAAAAGGATATAAATATGTTCAACAACCTGATATCAATCTGTGAAAACTAAAATGTAATACAAAAAAAAAAACCTACCAACAAAGAAAAGCCCTGGTCCTGATGGCTTCACTGCTGAATTCTACAAAACTTTTAAAGAAGAGTTAATGCCTCTACTTCTCAAACTCTTTAATGAAATCAAAAGAGAAGCAGTCCTGACAAATTAATTCTTTGAAGCAACCATTACCTTGATTCCAAAAGCAAAGAGAGATCTAACCAAAAAGGAAAACTATAGGTCAGTCTCTCTAATGAACTTTGATGCAAAAATTCTCAATAAAATACTGACAAACAGAATACAGAGTTATCAAGAAAATCATACACCTTGGACAAGTTGGATTTATCCCAAGGATGCAAGGCTGCTTTAACATATGTAAATCAATAAATGTAATATACTATATTAGTAGGCTCAAGTACTAAAACCATATGGTCATCTCAATAGATGCAGAAAAAACATTTGAAAAAATCCAACACTCATTCATGATCAAAACCCTACAGAGAATCGGAATAGATGGACTTTATCTAAAACTAATACAAGCTATTTATGAGGAACATACAGGAACATCATACTAAATGGGCAAAAACTGAAATCTTTTACACTAAGATATGGAATGAGACAAGGATGTCTGCTGTCACCACTCTTGTTCAATATAGTGCTGGAAACATTAGCTACAGCAACTAGGCAAAAGAAATAAAAGGAATAAATCTAGGTAAGGAAGAAGTTAAACTGTCATTATTTGCCAATGATATGATTCTCTATGTAAAGGACCCTAAAAACTCAACCCAAAGGCTGCTAGACTTAATTGCCAATTTTAGTAGTGTAGGTGGACACAAGGTGAATGCTCAAAAATCAACAGCCTTTGTCTACACAAACAACAGACTCACTGAAAGAGAAATTAGGGAGTTAATCTCTTTCACAATAGAATCCTGAAAAATGAAATATCTAGGAATCAATCTAACAAAGGAGGTGAAAGACCACTACTGTGAAAACTACAGGACTCTGAAAAAGGAGAGAGAAGTGTATATCAGAAAATAGAAAGACATCCCTTATTCCTGGATAGGAGAATCAACATGGTGAAAATGGCAATACTCCCACAACTACTATACAGATTTAATGCAATTCCAATTGACATCCCAACACAGAGCTAGGGAAAATAATCCAAGTATTCCTCTGGAACCACAGGAAACCTAAAATAGCAAAAGCAATCCTAAGCAACCAGGATATGGCAGGAGGTATAAGATCCCCTACTTAAAACTGTACTATAAAGCCACTGTGATAGAAACTACATGATACTGGCAAAGTAACAGACCCGAGGACCAGTGGAATAGATTAAAGGATCCAGAAACATCCCGGATACACTAAGCCACCTTACATTTGACAAAGGAGCCAAAGATCCTCAATGGAGGAAAGACAGCCTCTTTAACAAATGGTGCTGGAAAAACTGGGCTTTAACCTGCCAAAAACTAAAGCTAGATCTATCTCTTTCACTGTGTACTAACCTAAAATCCTAATGGATTCAAGACTTAAACATTGAAACAGAAACAACAAACATGCTTCAAAACAGGTTAGGTAGAATTCTTGGAGACATTGGCTTAGGAAGAGACTTTATGAACAAAACCTCTATAGCACAAGAAGTAACAGAAAGAATCAACAAATGGGATCTCATCCTATTGAAAAGCTTCTGCACAGCAAAAGAAACCACTGGCACTGCTAAAAGACAACCAACAACATGGGAAAAAATCTTTACTAGCTGTTTATCAGTAAAAGGTTACTATCTAGAATATATAAAGAACTTAATCAAATCAGTTCCCCAAGTTTAAAGACCCAATTCAAAAATGGGCATTGGAAATGAACAGATACTTCTCAGAGGCAGAATTCAAAGCAGCCAAGAACCATATGAAGAAGTGTTCAACATCACTGCTCATTGTAGAGATGCAGATGAAAATAACACTGAGATTTCATCTAACTCCACAAAGAATGGCTGCTGTTGCAAAGTCAATCAGCAATTAATTCTGCCAAGGCTGCATGGTGAAAGGAACCCTTCTCCACTTTTCGTGGGAATGGAGACTTGTACAGTCATTGTGGAGATTCCTCAGAACTCTAGGATTACAGGTCCCATTTGACCCTGCTATCCCCTGGCTAGTAATATACACCAAGGAATTAAAAGAATCATATCATAAAGACATATGCATGCCCATGTTCATAGCAGCTCAGTTTGTGATAGCCTAGTCTTGGAAACAACCCATATGACCATCAACTGGAGATAGATAAAGGAGATGTAGGGTTTTTTTATAAAATGGAGTATTACTCTGCCATAAAGAACAATAAGTTTCATTCATTTATGTGCAAATGGATACACCTTGACAACACACAAATAAGTGAAATAAATAGATCACAGATATATAAACACTATATCTTTTCTCTGGTATGAGAACCTGCAGATGTAAATGAGTTCTAGTATGTATGATAGATTTTGTGAAATAGGAAATAATCAAAGGGAACATGGTAGGGGAAAGTAACAAGGGGAAATAATAAATATGATTTGGAAAGAAAAAGAAAGAACATGTATATAGGGATGGGAGTTTGTGCTGTGGGTAGGGATATGGGTAAAAAATAAAATTAACTCGTGTTATATACTGGTACTAATTCCCCAGTGTTGAGTGTAATTGTGAGCTGCATATAAAATATACCAATAAAGAATTCAATTAAAAAGAAACAAAGGAAAGGAGGGAGGGAGGGAGGAAGAGAAATCTAAAGATAGAAGAAGTTAAGCAGATAGAATACAAGTCCAGAAGATTTGATCTTAACTAAACTGAAAGTGAAGGCATAAGTGAGTTGACAAAAAAGAGCATAAATAATTAACTTAAGCAATCAGACTATCAGGCCCTGATGGAATGTAAGGCACAGAGAACAGGTCCCTAAGCAAATTGGAGAAGCCCTAGAAGTGAAACACAAGTGAAACAGCTTGTTTTCCAGACATCAATCGCCAACTTTTAACCAGGGGCATGATCTATCACATTCAATTGTGCCCAAAACTGTAGAAAAGGCCAATGGGCTTAAATATTTATAGTGTTTTCTTTGTGGCACTCCTCCCTGACACAAAGGGAGTTTTTCTTTTTAGTCTACCTCTTAAACCTATACTAGATCATTCTTCATTGCTTGCTGCATGTTGTTTTGGTGGCTGCAATCTTCACTGCCCCAAAACAAGGACCTAAATCATAGCACAGGAGGGAGCTAGTTAAGGAAGGTAGTAAAGAAGGAAGGAAGAAAAGGAATGAAAGAGGCAAAAAGAGTGGGAGGCAGAGTTTCAGAAATAACACCTGATTATCAACACAACATTACTATCAACTGAAATGTGAAAAAAACTGGCTGTTGTTGGTTGCTACATATTTGCCTCAAGCTGTCACAGACAATATTTTGAACAATTTTATTTACTTATACATACACTCAATCAGTAAACTCCTATAACTCAAACTCATTTCCACTCACGATAGAGTCAATGTTTTCTATTTTACTTCTGTAATGTAACACTGTATTTCACTTCATCTGTGAAAATTGGTTGCATAAAAACCATATGTCATTATTCTTCGAATTTTTATGCCTAATAAAATTCAAACTTTTTGTTGATTACTTGCATCTATTCTATGTGATTCATTTTAATAAATTTTAACTACGTTGTCATTGGACGAAGTCCAAAGAAATCTCCCAAAGAGGACATGGGAACCTCAAATTAGCTTGCAAAGTATGTTCTGGACATTTCACATAAAAGAAATTTAACACATGTATGTGAGAGGCATGGAAAGGTATATTACACAGAATTTAAGAAGCACAAACTCACAGAAAGTAGCATGGAGGTCCTGAAGGGAGAGGGAACTGTTGATATGGAAAAATATAACTCTAGATCTTTTAGATGTCAAATGTGCTGAGTTTGTGGGCTCAAAACATCAAAGAAGGAAGGTGCAAACCAAAGAGGAAGAAGTTAGGAGAGTTTTATTGGTAATAAAGAGAATACTGTAGGTCCCAGTTTTCCAGGAGCTGTCCCTAGTGAATGACCATTGTGGCCCTTTATCACGGATAATTTAGACACCAAAGCCATACCATGGGTATACCATAGGTCAAACTGCAATTAACCAATAGAATTCCATGTACTGTCATTTAGCTAATATTGATTCAATAGGGAAACAAGTCACACGCCAAACATATGTGAAAAGAATAAAGGCATTCATGGAAAGGGAGGAGAGAATAGCATCTGAATGTTTTGGTCATCGACCTATGTATCTTATGCCTAGTTTGGTGCTAATTGTGGTATAGTCTCAAGTTGTATATTTCACAGGCCTATCTCTCTTGTCTCCAATATGAGACTTGGCTCTCTTCAGATTTGCTTCCAGACATAATTCTGATGCCTCTGTTTTTTGGTAACTTCCTCAACAGTCCAATCTCTTGCCAATGACATATTATTTTTTATCTCACTTAGGTGCCTACAATACTATAGTGTGGAGCTAGGAACATTTCTGTGCTTTAAAAGGTGAAAATCTGTGGAATTTGTGAATCCTTGAAAGCTCAGTTTAAAGTTGAAAGGTAATGGTCTTCTTATGGAGAAAGACCAGTATATAAGAAAAGGTATAGACCAAATCTCTTGTAATTTTTAAGATGGGTTAGGTAAAATATTTCACCTACAAACATTCTTTGAACCTTTTAAATTTGTTTCTCTTTTTTGTTTACATAGTTTTTGGATAATATGTTTAAGTATCCAACAAAATTTTAATTTAAATTGTGACTCTCTAGTCCATTCTCAACATGTAACTTTAAAGTGGTGATGGAGTACACATTAGTTAAAGAAGCTCATGTCAAGAGAGCACCAAAGAAAAAAAAAAAAGAGAGCACCAAAGAGAAGACTATCTAAAGAATAGGTATCAGGATCAGATTGAAGATAGGAATTCCCTATCTTTCTACCATATCTTCTTCACCTTTTGCATCCCCAATCTAACCCTCAGACTACCAGGCTCCTTTAGAACATAGTGGGCTACTTTTATCAGAGGAATTAGCTTGACTGGAACTGAGATTAATTGGGAATATACCTGTACCACCAATCTCAGAGCACAAAAACTGTGCAAACTACAATTAAATTTCAGAAACTCAAAATCTTATTCATTGTAAGTGGGGACAAAATGGTTGAATGAATTTACAGATGAATGGATTGATGCATGGATGAGTAAATGATTGGTAACAGCAGAATGGATACCAGTTTCAACAGAGCAGATCCATTACCATAAAGCAGGCTTGTTGTTACAGAGCAAATGAGAGTCCAGCCTTATTCTTTCACAGCAAGTAAGAGCTCATCTATCTTGTTCTGCCTTCCTAATCACCTTGTGGTAGGGTGGGGCAGGGCTAGGGGGAAAATACCGTAGAAAACAAAGAACCTAAAGATCTGTTCCTCTATTGTTTTCCCATCTAAAGCAGACTCTAATCAGGCAGAAGTCTGTCTTGGTCTTCAGACAAAATTCTCTCAGTCTTACTTGTGTCTGGTTCTAGGACTAGGACACAGAAATTGAGGTTAGAAATTGGAAAAGATAGCTAAACTACTTATGAGAAATCAACAGCCAACATTATACTAAATGGGTGAAAACTGAAACCTTTCATACTAAGATCAGGAATGAGATAAGGATGTGCGTTGCCACTACTCTTGTTCAATGTAGTGCTGGAATCATTAGCCACAGCAATTAGGCAAGACAAAAAAGTAAAAGAAATAAAGATAGGTAAGGAAGAAGTTAAACTGTCATCATTTGTCAATGATATGATTCTCTATATAGAGGATCCTAAAAACTCAACCAAAAGATTGCTAGTATGTCTCTACTACATTTGATTCCCATTTCTCCAATCCTAACAAACTCTGTATGTCACAACATTGCAACTCCTTTTCCTCAGGGCAAGAATGGAGAAGCAAGCATATATCTATCATGGAGACATAAAGTCATATAAATACAAAGAATGTATTGAATAAAGATTTTCTACAGTTTTACTGAGCCTACTTTACAAGGGCTCCTAATCTATCCATGGCTCAAGCTTAAGGTAAATAATTAGATGAGGGACAGGGTGCGAAGTGAAAAATCTCTTAAGAAAAAAGTATCTTGATTTCGATGTGTTTCACAGTTTGGGGAAATTTTTCCCAGCACAAGTTTGGCAATTTCTGAATACATTTTTGGTTGTCATAACTTGAGTGGACCAGGGATATTATTCAACAACTTGTAAGGCACAGAATAGCCCTCCAGTATGAAAAAATTGTTAGTCCCAAATGTTAAATTTATCTCAATTGAGAAAAAATTGCTGTAGCCCTACCCAAGTCCTTGGTATAAAAATCTTACACTGAAAGTGATAATTTTCAACCTGGTTTTCCCCCAACTCTCCCACCTTTAATAGTGAAGAAGCCCACCTTGAGATGTAACACTTAATTTTGCTTCATTCTTTCTTTCATTTTAGATCCTGTTTTCTTTAACTCGCATGAGTCAGCAGAAATATTGACAGAAGGTGGCCAGGAATCTTAATCATTAAATGGAATACCAGGTTAAGATCCACTCTAAAATTCATCTTAAATGGGAACACTAAAGAAGCTAACAAGGACAGGGTTAAGGAAATACCACAGTGGAGGTAATAAAGTCATCTTAAATTGTTAGTTTTTATAAAGGACTGATTTTGGGAAGCTATTCATGGTACAGAAACAGAATACAAGAGAGACTCTAGTATTTGCAGAGAGATATTGAGAGGATTTCAGCATAATTCCTAAAATCTAAAAACAAAGAGAAGAGTGGACAGTGGCCACATTGTCTATGTTTGACATTTGCATTAGCTCATTGCATGGAGAAAGACAAGGGAAGATAGGTAGACAGCTTCTTGGCATAGCTTTCAGATTGACTCACCTATCTACTATATTTAACAGTCTAAAAGCAGGGGGCATGAAAATAATCAGTCAGAAGAAAGGAAGCCACCTCGGGATACCATAGAATTCGCTGCCCTGGAGTATCCAGGGCATTACCTTAGCTCCTATCATTTTTTTTAATTGAATTGTTTATTGGTACAATTTATATGCATCTCACAATCGTGTATAACATTGGGAAATAAGTACCAGTATATGACACAAGTTAATTCTCATTTTTACCCATATCCCTACCCACCCACACCTCCTCACCCCTTTATACATGCTCTTTTATTTTCTTTCTGTATCATATTTATTCCTTCCCCTCATCACATTCCCACACCAAGTTTCCTATGGAAATTTCCCACTCTACAAAAGCTGTCCTACTTTCTAGAGCTCATTTGCATCTACAGGTGTTCATGCCAAAGAGAAGATCCAGAATTTCTCTATCTGTGATCTATTGATTTCACTTATTAGTATATCCTCCAGGTGTCTCCATTTGCACATAAATGGATCAATCTTGTCATTCCTTATGGAAGAATACTACTGCATTTTATTAAAAATACCACATCTTCTTTATCCACTCTCCAGTTGATGGACATTTGGGTTGTTTCCAAGATTGAGCTATCACGAATTGAGCTGCTATGAACAAGGGTGTACATCTGTCTTTCCAACGTGATTTTTAAAATTCTTTTGGGTATATTCCTAGGAGGGGGATAGCAGGGTCAAATGGGACCACTAGTCCTAGTTTTCTGAAAAATCTCCACATGGATCTCCACGATGGTTGCACAAGTCTGCAAGCCCACCAACAGTGGAGAAGGGTTCCCTTCTCCCCACAGCCACGCCAGCATTTACTTTTGGTTGATTTTGTGATAGCGACCATTCTTTGTGGAGTGAGATTAAATCTCAGTGTTGCTTTCATTTGCATCTCTCAAATGACAAGTGATATGGAACATTTCTTCATATGTTTCTTGGCTGCTTTGACTTCTGCTTCTGAGAAGTGTCTGATCATTTCAGATGCGCATTTGTGAACTGGGTCGTTAAACATGGGGAGGCTGATCTGTTTGAGTTCTCTATATATTGTAGATAATAGCCCTTTCTCTGATAAACAGCTAGTAAAGATTTTTTTCCCACATTGTTGGTTGTCTTCTAGCAGTGCCAGCGACTTCTTTGGCTGTGCATAAGCTTTTCAGTAGAATGAGATCCCATTTGTTGATTCTTTCTGCTAGTTCTTGAGCTATAGAGGTTTTATTCATAAATTCTCTGCCTAACCCAACGTCTCCAAGAGTTTTACCTAATCTGTTTTCCAGCAGGCTTATTGTTTCTCTTTTAATGTTTAAGTCTCATATCTACTTTGAGTTTGGTTTTGTGCATGGTGAAAGAGATAGGTCTAGCTTTAGCTTTTGGCAGGCTAAAGTCCAGTTTTTCCAGCAACATTTGTTAAAGAGACTGTCTTTCTTCCATTGGGGAGGTTTGGCTTCTTTGTCAAAGATAAGGTAGCTTAGTGTATCCGGAGTTGTTTCTGGGTCTTCTAATCTATTCCACTGGTCCTTGGGTCTGTTACTTTGCCAGTACCATGCAGTTTTTATCACAGCAGCTTTATAGTAGAGTTTTAAATTGGGGACTATAATACCCCAGCCATGTCGTGGTGGCTTAGAATTGCTTTTGCTATTCTAGGTTTCTTGTGTTTCCAGATGAATTTTTGTACTATTTTCTCTAGCTCTGAGAAGTATAGCGTTGGAATTTCAACTGGAATTGCATTGAATCTATATAGTAGTTGTGGGAGTACAGCCATTTTGACGATGTTGGTTCTCCCAACCCAGGAACAAGGGATATCTTTCCATTTTCCTTTTCTATCTCAGTTTTCAGAGTCCTATAGTTTTCAGATTAGAGGTCTTTCACTTCCTTTGTTAGGTTGATTCCTAGATATTTCCTTTTTCTGGGTGCTATTGTAAAAGGGATTGACTGCCCAATTTCTCTGTCAGTGAATCTGTTGTTTGTGTAGACAAAGGCTGTTGATTTTTGAGCATTGACCCTGTATCCAGCAACACTACCAATTTTGGTAATTTAGTCTAGCCGTCTTTTGGTGGAGTTTTGAGGATCTTCTAGATAAAGCATCATATCATTAGCAAATAATGACAGTTTAACTTCTTCCTTTCCTATCTTTATTCCTTTTATATCTTTGTCCTGCCTGA
>PVIC010049235.1:0-13290 GCA_004025085.1 Thryonomys swinderianus
ACAGTATAAATAGGTGAATTTAGGTTTGGCTGCTGAATTGCTAGAAATGACAAGTATCCATTATAGATGTTACTCTGGTAAGACATTACAACTGTATTTTCTTTTCATTTTTAAAAACTAAATACCTATTGAATTAGTCTTAATCCTTTTTGTTTCCTCTTCCCTCCCTCCCATTTCCCATCTCCACAAAGTCTACCTCCCTGTTTTCTATCATCTTTCTATTTTACTCTTTAAATTATTCATACTTTGAGTTTCTCATATAGTGGAAACCATGCAATACTTAACTTTCTGTGTCTGATTCATTCCACTTAGCATTGTGGTCTCAAGGTGTATCTATTTTCCTACAAAAACTCAAATGTATCCATCTTTATGGCTGAGTCGTATGTATATATATATCATTATATTATATATCACATTTTCCTTATCCATTCATTTGTTGATGGACATAAAGGTTGTTCCCAAGATTTAATTAGCTATTGTGAGTTGTGCTGCTATAAACATGAATATGTATGTGCCACTGTAACATAATGTCTTTAACTCTTTTGGAAAGATACCTAGAATTATAACTGGAATGAATAGAATTTCTTTTCTTATTTTAAAATTTATTTTATTTTATTTTCCTTTGTGGTAGGGGGATCCAAGTTGGGGCCTTATACTTCCAAGGTAGGTGCAATAACATTTGAGCAAAGCCCCTGACCCTCCATTTTTAAATTTCCATACTGATTTCCATAGTAGTTGTACTAGTTTACATTCCCACCAATGTTGTAGAGAATCATAACTAAAAACATAACTCTCAAGGTCAAAAATACATATTCACTAAGTTCACCTAATATCTAGAACTGTCTTTGGTACCACAAACCAAGCTTATTGTTAAAAAGACTTATTTCACAGCTAGAACTGCATAGGTACAAGATGGGCCAAGAATAGTGTTGCCCCTCTCTGGGACATTAGGTTAATAATTTCTGTAAGTTCTCTGTATAAAAATTTTTATTATAAATGCATTATAAAATTTATGGCACCATGTAAATCATAGTTACCTACCAATAAATATTTAGACCTACTCATAGAGAAGATTGTTTCAACTTGTTTACTGGAAGATTCTTGCCAGAAAACTTGCATGTGTGAGGCCCTGGGTGTGATTCCCAGCATTGAAGAAAAAAGTAACAAGATCTTTTCTGGTGTCCAAAATTATCTCTTCCTGTTCTTTATTGTCAAAAGTGTTATTATGGCTAAATTCTTATCCTTCACCACAAAAGAAAAGATAACAGCAATTGTTATCCCTCAGAATGCCCTGACTCTTCAGAGCTTGTTTGTAATGAAGCAATATAGTTGTTCTTGACTTTGCAGCTCCCCCAAACCACTTCCTCATTATGCCAAGTCATCTCTTGAGCTGCCTATGAACACTGGCTTCCAATGACTCAATCATTTGTTGTTCCTGTGCTTTGTTGATGGTAGTCATACATCCCTAAAGTATGCAGGCAAAGATAAACTGTGTTGTCTGTTCAAAAATTCGCTGATCCACACATATGGAAGATAGATAAATAGAAAGAAAGAAAAGAAAGAAAGAAAGAAAGAAAGAAAGAAAGAAAGAAAGAAAGAAAGAAAGAAAGAAAGAAAGAAAGAAAGAAAGAAAGAAAGAAAGGAAGGAAGGAAGGAAGGAAGGAAAGAAAGAAAGAAAGAAAGAAAGAAAGAAAGAAAGAAAGAAAGAAAGAAAGAAAGAAAGAAAGAAAGAAAGAAAGGAAAATAGATGATAGAAAGGAGGGTTATCTTTTCTTTACCAGGGATATGGACTCACTAATAAAACAAAGAAAATGCTGAAGCTGAAGAAATTATCATTTTGTAAGTATCTAAGAAAAGATGGAAATATACAAGAATCATGAAAGGTTGCTAAATCGAGGAAGATATTTTGAAGAGAAGCAGGGTGTTTGTGTGGTCTGAAAGTCTCTACACACCAGTGGCATTTTAGTTACAAAAAAGGAAGAAAGAATTCTGGCTAAGTGTGCATAACCTCAATATAATTACAAATAAAAAATAGATATCAAATACAAAATGAGGAAGGTACTATTTCAAGAAATTAAAAAAGAGGTGGAGGAAAACTGTATTCTTGAAAGAGATTAATAATATATAAAACAGTCTTAATTGGCAAATTTAGTAGTGTAACTGGATACAAGGTCAGTGCTCAAATATCAGCAGCCTTTGAATACACAAACAACAGACTCACTGAAAGAGAAACTGGGGAGTCAATCACTTTCACAATACATCCAAAACAATGAAATATCTAGGAATCAATCTAACAAAGGAGGTGAAAGACCTCTACTCTGAAAATTACAGGACTCTGAAAAAGGAGATAGAAGAGGATATCAGAAAATGGAAAGACATCCCTTGTTCCTGGGTAGAGAGAACCAACATTGTCAAAATGGCTATACTCCCACAACTATTATACAAATTCAATGCAATTCCAATTGAAATCGCAACACCATACTTCACAGAGCTGGGGAAAATAATCTAAAAATTCATCTGGAACCACAAGAGACCTAGAATAGTAGAAGCAATTCTAAGCAACAAGGACATGGCAAAGGGTATTACGGTCCCCAACTTAATCTATTCCACTGGTCCTCAGGTCTGTTACTTTGTAAAGTAAAGCCACTGTGATAAAAATTGCATGATAGGGGCTGGAGATTTAGCTCAGTGGTTCTGGCACCTGCCTCGCAAGCGCAAGGCCCTGAGTTCGATCCCGGTAACCACATACAATGCTGGGCTTGTTGACTCATGCCCACCAGCACTCAATACCACACACCACAGTGCCAGGCGTGGTGGCGCACACCTGTAATCCCAGCACTCGGGAGGCAGAGACAGGAGGATTGCTGAGTTTGAGGTTTGCCTGGGCTACATAGTGAGCTCAGGGCCAGCCTGGACTACAAAGTGAGACCCTGTCTCAAAAAAACCAAACCAAAACAAAAAAAAAACAAACAAAAAAACAAAAAACTGCATGATACTGGCAAAGTAACAGACCCGAGGACCAGTGGAATAGATTAGAAGATCCAGAAACAACACCAGATAGCCTAAACCACCTTATCTTTGACAAAGGAGTCAAACATCCTCAATGAAGGAAGGACAGTCTCTTTAACATATGGTGCTGGAAAACCTGTTAAAAACTAAAGCTAGACCTATCTCTTTCAAAGTGTACTAAACCAAAATCACAATGGATTTGAGACTTAAACATTAAAACAGAAACAATAAACCTGCTGGAAAACTGGTTATATAGTACTCTTGGAGACACTGGTTTAGGGAGAGACTTTATGAACAAAACCTCTATGGCATGAGAACTAGAAGAAAGAAGCAACAAATGGGATCTCATCTTATTAAAAAGCTTCTGCACAGCAAAGAAACCACTGGCAGAGCTAAAAGACAACCAACAACAGGAGAAATCTTTACTAGCTTTTTCTCAGACAAATGGCTACTGTCTAGAATATATACAGAACTTTAAAAAAATCAGTCCTCCCAAACTGAAAGGACCAATTCAAAAATGGGTATCTGAAATGAACAGACACTTTTCAGAGGAAAATGTAAAAGCAGCCAAGAAGCTTATGAAGAAATGTTCAACATCCCTGGTCATTTGAGAGATACAGATGAAAACAACACTGAGATTTCATCTAACTCCACAAAGAATGGCTGCTAATGTGAAATTAACCAGCAATAAATGCTGGTTAGGTTGGGGAAAGAAAGGAACCCTTCTCCACTGTTGGTGGGATTGTAGACTTGTGCAACCATTGTGGAAATCAGTGTGGAGATTTATCAAAAAACTAGGATTAGGGTCCCATTTGACCCTACTATTCCCCTGCTAGGAATATACCTGAAAGAATCATATCAAAAAGACATATGTGCATCCATGTTCATACCAGCTCAGTTTGTGATACCCCAATTTTGGAAACAACCCAAATGGCCATCAACTGGAGATTGGATAAAAAGATGTGATTTTTAAAAAAATAAAATGGATCGTTACTTTGCTATAAAGAATGACAAGTTTGAATCATTTATGTGCAAATGGACACACCTTGAATACACATTAATAAATGAAATATATAGGTCACAGATATGTAAATACCGTATCCTTTCTCTGGTATGAGAACCTGTAAGTGTAAATGAATTCTAGAATATATGATAGATTTTGTGAAATAGAAAATATTCAAAGGGAAAGTGGTAGGGGAAGGTAATGAAGGGAAAGAATAAGTATGATTTCAAAAAGGAAAAGAAAGCACATGTATATAGAGGGAGAGGGGTTTAGGTTAGGTAGGGACATGGGTAAAAATGAGAAATCTTCAAACTCAGCAGTCCTCTTTCTTCTGCCTCCTGAGTGCTGGGATTACAGGCGTGAGCCACCACATCTAGCATTGTGGTATGTGGTTACCAGAGATCGAACTTAGGACCTCGTGTTTGCTAGGCAGGCACTGGAACCACTGAGCTAAATCTCCAGACCTGTTACATAATTTTTTAACATCATATTTTCTAATTGATTACCATTTGTGGATACTATTGACTTTTTGAATTTAATTTTCAGTTTTATCATAGTAGGTATTTTAATACATTTTTAGGCACTATAACAAATACCTAAGCCCGAGTAATTTATAAAGAACTGAAGTTTAGTTCATGGTCTGGAAGCTGGAAAGTTGAAGAGCATGACACTACAGATGCTCAGCATCAGCTTTCTCATTGCATCATAACACAGCAGAGGACATTATATGCTTGACAGAGCGAGTAAGCCAGCTCAGGTCACTCCTGCTCTTCTTATAAAGTCACTAATGCCATTCTAGGAGCCCCAGCATCACAACCTCACCTGATCTTAATCACCTTCCAAAGGTTCCACCTCCAAATGCCACTACCATAGTTTGGGGGATTGTTCCTAGCACGTGAATCCTGAGGAAGCACATTCAAACTCTAAGAGCTGGACATGATCACAACTTAAAGAATCAAACAGTTCCATAAAGTGTGTGATAGGTGCACTTTTCTCTCTTATCCCATGTTCAAACAGTGTTCAACCAGGGCGATTTTGCTCCCCTTCACCTCCACCCAGTGCACTTGCTAATGTCTGAATACATTTATTCTTATCACAAGGAGAAGAGAGAATACTTGAAGGTAATGGGTAAAAGCCAAGAATGGTGCAGACCCTTCACAATGAAGAACTACCCAGCCTGGAAATATCAGTGATAGCAAGAAGGTGAAGCCCTACCCTATCCAATTCCTCCAAAGGTAACAGTCAAACACTGTACTCTTCTAGCTGTTTCTTTGAGTAGTTAACCTTCATGTTTCTAAGTAATTTTTAAATATACAACTTTTTTCTTCAGTTTCTTTTATTTTAAATGTAGCTACTGATTTATCCTCAAATCTGTATCAGAGATGAAATCTTCCAGGAGTCCAAAGTACATCCTAGGAGCCATCATTTGCACTTCCTATGGGGATGCTCCCTGGGCCTGTTATACAACATTAGCCTGGAACTACATTTCACTGTCATCCTGAGAATTTCTTCCATTTCTCCCTTGAGTTGCGTTACCAGTTCTCTGGGCCCCATGTCTTCTATTTTCGTAATTGAGCAGAACCTTAAATGTTTTCACAAGAGACAAATTTAGTGACTCCTGCATTATCTGACATTTGTAATTCTATACTCCCTATCAATTAAGGTGGAAAATGTGGCTGTATATAAAATCCTGGATTGGAAGTAATTTTCCTCTTACATTTGAAAGGTTTTGCTCCATTGTCTTCTGGATTCCAGTACTGCTGTTGAGAAGTCTAATGAATTCTGATTTTCAACTCTTTATATATTATTTTGTTTCCTCTTTGGAAGATGTGGGCATTTTTTTCTTTATCCCACAGATTCCGAAAATTCAAGATTCCAAATTATAGATATCCCTCACTTACTGTGCTGAGCACATGGAGGCCTCCTCAATCTGGAAATGAATACCCTTCAGTTCTGCAACTTTCTTTTTCTTTCATCTCTTTAATTTTCTCTAATATGTTGTTTCCCTTCTGAAACTTCTACTTTTTAGACCAAGTGTCCTTAACTTTTTTAAAACTATGAACCTCTTCTCGCAATAATATTTTTAAAGTCAGGAAATGCTTAAGATTATAAAGGAAAGCAGGTCTACTGAAACTGAACCAATAAAGCATTAAGAAATCAGTCAGTCACATTAGTGGACATATACCTAAGAAGATCTAAGTTTAAAAACTATCATTTTCAAAGTAAGTTTGAGTCCAAAGTAAATTCCAGATATTTATAATCACAAATTTCAAGGTAGCTGCTCTATGATTTAAAAGATGTGTGACTTGAAAGATTGTGATCCACAAAGTTGTAGATCATATTGTGCTTTATTGCTTACATTTTAACAGAAAGAAATGCTGTGTTCAGACCATGGGCTTGGCTCAACGGCACTGTGCCTGCACGGCAAATGCAAGGTCCTAAATTCAAACCCCAGTACCAGGAAAAAAAAAAAAGCAAAAGAAAGAAAAAGAAATGCTCTGCTTTTATTAGAGGTCAGAAAGTATAATGATGAGTATTTTTTCTCATTCAAGTTCATGGAGGAAAGACCTTTTTGAAGTCTTGGTGTGCCAGGTTAAAAATGCCTAATATGGAGGTGGGGAAAGATTGTGGGAGTGTGCAAAAAGCCCTGGGTTTGATCCCCACAACTACAAATGAAAGGGAAAAAAAGAGCTTGATTCAAATATTAGATCTCTGGAATCAATCTTATCTTGGTCCTTTTGCTTGGCATAAAAATGACTTTTATTTTATTCTCCCACTCTTTGGTTGAATTTTCTAAACTTATGTTTTAAATTTTAACAGTTTTGTAAATGTCCCTTAATTTTCACATTGCTGGTCCTGCTTCTTGTCTTGTATATGCAATATGCTTCCCTATCTTTTTAAAGACAAAGCCGAAAATAGGTTTTGTTATGTTTGTTTTAGTTTTTATTTCTTTCAACATAATTACTTGCCACTGTTTAGATATCCATGATTATGTGTTTTAAAAAATCAACCATTAGGGCCAGAGATTTAGCTCATTGGTTCTGGCGCCTGCCTCGCAAGGGCAAGGTCCTGAGTTCAATCCCAGTAACCACATAGAATGCTGGGTGTGGTGACTCACGCCCGCCAGCAATCAGTACCACATACCACAGTGCCAGGCATGGTGGCTAACACCTGTAATCCCAGCCCTCGGGAGGCAGAGGCAGGAGAATTGCTGAATTCCAGGCTTGCCTGGGCTACATAGTGAGCTGAGGGCCAGCCTGAACTACAAAGCGAGACCCTGTCTCAAAAACTATATATATAAAATAAAATAAAATAAACCATTAGAGTTCTACTTATTTTTAATATATTTTATTTTTTCCAATTCCCTCAAGTCTCTTCCCCTCCTTTGTACAAAAGCTTTGTTTCCATTTTTCCTTCTATTTTCACTTCTTTTCTTTCTCCCTCATCCCTCTCTGTTCCTCTTCCCATTTGATCACTTTCTTCCTACTTCCCAACATCTATTATACATATCAATCCTTATTCCCACTTTTAGATTGTCATACCAGAGAAACAATGGAGTATTTAAATATGTGTCTATTTCACTTAACAGTATGGTCCCAAGTCCCACCCATTTAGCTATAAATGTCTGAAGCTTACCTTTGTTTATGTCAGAGTAGTATTCCATTGTATAAAAACCTGTATTTTCTTTATCTGTTCATCAGTTGGTGGGCATTTGGGCTTTGCCCAAGATTTAACCATTGTATACTGTGCTGCTATAAACAAGAGTATGGATATGTTGCTATGGTACCATGCTTTTCTTTTGGGAAGATAGCAAGAAGTATAGCTGAGTCAAAATGGAAGCTCCAGTTTTAGTAGATTTCAGAAATCTTCACATTGATTTTCACAGTGGTTGCAATAGTCTACCCTTCCACCAACAGTAAAGAAGGGTTCCTTTTTCATCATGTCCCCTTCAATATCTACAATAACAATAACATCAAATACAGTCTAGAAAATGACAGACTGTAGCCCTTAACATGGTAATTTTACCCTTAGGGAGAAGATTTAAATGAGGTTGGAAGCAAAAAAAAAATAGATATAGAAAAAGAGGAAGAGATCACAAGCAAGGCTGGAGGACAAACCTCATGAAACAGGTGAAGAAAGCAGGTGGGAAAGAGAAAAGGAAAGCATAAAAAAAACCCAAAACAACAACAACAAAACACTCGAAACCATGTTCAAACAATCAAGGAAAAACCAAACAAAACAAGAACTGGAAAGGAGGAGAAAAAAGAGGAGAAAACCCCCAAATATCCAATTTGTATTTCTGCTATCAATGACAGGCAATGCAGACGAAGTTCAGAGCCAAACTGATTAATCCCAGCAAGCCAGCTGCAGCTTTGTGCTGGGGTAGTGGAAAATCCCAGCCAGCTGGCCCTTTAGTTACTCCGAAGTTCAGGCTATTTTTTGGCTATAAGGCTGCAACAGAATTCCTTGACCCTACAACAGTCTCTCTGTCTCCTGCCAACTTGAACTCCACTCCTTGACCTTTTGCTGGTTTGAACTTGGCACCCACCCTGAGGCATCAGGTGCTACTGGCTGGAGTCCACCAACAGCTGTTCTGAGATGGCAACCAGCCAATCACCCCCTCCTGGGTGAGGTCTGAACCTGGATAACTCACCAGCTGCTCCAGTCTGGTTTTCCCACTGCTCCATTTTGCTGCGGGGCCTTTGGAGTTGCCAGAAGTCACTATGTGTCTGGGCTCTGGAGAGAATGCTGGCTGTACTTCCCTCCTCTTTATCAAAATCTCTCTCTTCACTCTCCCGGTGGACTTTACTTCTCACCTCAGACCCTTCCTATGTTCCTTGGACCCACTTTTCTCCTTTTTCTCCTTGTGCTGCTCTCTGCCATTGTCAGGACCCTAAATCTCAGAGAGGATCTTTCTCTGCTGCTCACTACTCCACCATCTTGGAAGTTCCTCAAGACTTATGTTTATTTGATCTATGATCCCTTCAGTAAGTTCTCTACCCAGTAATTGTAGAGTTATTTTTTTTAAAAATAGATACATAATTTACATAAAGTACATAAATTTCAAGTATACAACTCAGTGAATTATAAAAGATCAAGATTTAGACAATTACTTGTATTATTCTACAGATTTCCTGTGAGCCATCCCAATAAATATTCCTCTCCTCTACATAACTCCTAATTTTTCACCATGAATTTGTTTTTGCCTGTTTTTGGGCTACAGAAATAGAATCATAAAGAATTTATGTGCTCTTTTGGAGACTCACTCACATTAGTATATGTATCAGTCTCTGGTTTTATTCTCTTAACTAAACAGTGTTTTATAGTCTGAGCATATCACATTATAATTCACTTACCAGTTGTACATTGGTCTTGCTTCCAGCATTTTACTGCTCTAATAAAGCAATTATGAATTGCACACACATGCATGCATATGCACACACACACACACAATTATTCCTAGGGGCTCAATTCCATCCATTTAAAATTAAGATAATTTTCAAAACATTGCTGTCTCTGCGATGTTTTATGGATTTCTGTGCTCACAGTTACTAGTTGTACCCTGTAGCTCTCCCTTTGGGCTCACATCCTTCTTGCTGAGATACATGCCTTAATAGTGAACATTAAGGTGTTGTCAATTTCAGATTTCTTAATTCTTCCCTCATTCCTTAATAATAACTTAGGTAACAACTTATATGACCCACCACTGTGAAGCAATTGCTGCATGATCTTCTGGCTTCTGTTACTCCAGCTGAAAAGTCCAGAGCTATCTAGTTTTTGTTACTTTTAGGTAGTCTGACTGCCTTTTCTTTCTGATAACATGTAAGACTCTGAAATTTATATCCTGCTATTTCATTGTGCTGTCCCTAGTTGTAGTTTTATTTTTATTTAACCTTCTTTTATGGAGAGAATGCTTTTGATTTAAGGACACTTGTAATTATGGAATATTTTCAGTTGTTATCTCTTCAGATATTGCTTCTTTGTTATATCCTCTTTATTACTGTCTTTAAAATTTTGTGCAGTTGTTGGCTAAACTTTCTACTAGGTACCCAAATTATTTATTTAACATTCCAATAAAATTCTAATTCTATATCCTTAATATACTTATTTTAAAATGTCTTATTACTGCAATCATCCTATCAACCTATCTTTTGACAATTTTGTTAAATATCTTATTTTTTTTTCCTTCTCTCTTCTTTCTCTTCTCCTTTTCACAATTGCATTCATCCTGGCCCAATCCAAACTCAGTTCTTTATTGACAATGTAAAAATTATGGCCCACAATGAAAAGGCTCAAGGAGTCTTTTAGCTTTACCCTGTTTCAGTAAAAGTATTTGTGTTCTTTTTCATGGCTTGCTTTTATAATTAATTTATTTTATATTTTATTTGTTATTGTTATTTTGTAAGAAAGAGGGGCCCTCTAAAGTTGAACCTACCATACAGTATTAACTGGAAGTCCTCCTTCCTTTAACCTACAGAAATTTGACTTCTGACCCCAACACACTCAAAAAGTTCATTTTAACCAGCACTCAGGAGGCAGAGGCAGGAGGATTGCTGAGTTCAAGGCTTGCCTGGGCTACACAGTGAGCTCAGGGCCAGCCTGAACTACAAAGCAAGACCCTGTCTCAAAAAAAAAAAAGTTCATTTTAAAAGAACATCAGTGGCTACCATGTTACTAAACTAATCATCTTAGCCCTGATGGTGAGCATCCTTTGCACATGGTTACCTACTGATCGCACTTTCCCTCTTTAAATGCTTAGTTATCTTCCCATGACAACACACACTTTTAAAAAATTGCTTTAAAATATACAAAATGTAATATCTACCATCTTAACTATTTTGAAGGATGTATTTCAGTGGCTTTAAGGACACTTACACTATTATGGAGCTATCACCATCTCCAGAGGATTTGTCCATCTACAGAACTCTTTTCCAAAACTTTTCATCTTGCAAAGCTAAAATTTTATACCTAATAGCACTATGTGGAAAAAAAAACTTGATAAAATTCAGTATCCTTTTATGATTAGTCATGAATAAATTGGGTATGAGAAAATAATACTTTAACATAATAAAGCCTCTAGTAAATGAGAAACCCATAGCCAACATCACGGCAATTGAGAAAAAACTCGAAGATCAGGAATAAGACAAGGGTACTCACTTTCACCACTCTTATTCAATGTAGTGCTGAAAATTTAACCAGAATAAGACAAGAGAAAGAAGGGACAAAATTTATACAACTAGGAAAGGAAGAAGTCAAGTTATCCTTATTTGCAGATGATATGATGTTATACATAGAAAATCCTCAGAGACAGGCTTTGTGAGAAAAAAAGGTTTATTCCAGTCCATATGTGAATAAAACTAAAATCAGGGTCATCTAGCTGGGAAAAACTGACAGAGAGAGAGAGAGAGAGAGAGAGAGAGAGAGAGACAGACAGTCAGACAGAGACAGAGACAGAAACATAGAGACAAGGACATATTATCAGTTAGAAGGGAAGGGAATTAAGCTTATATAGGGCTTTAAAAGGGAGCTATGATCATAAGGAATGTTTATGACTGAAGGTTCAAGGACAGCCAGCACAGGTGTGCAATCATTAGACTTCTTTGTGTTGGGGAGATTGTATACTCTGTCCTAAATTTTCTTCATGACCATCTGTGCTAGTAGCCTATTGTTTGCAGAGAGCAGCCCATTTGCTTGTGAATATTTCACTCAGGTTAGGCATGACACTAGGCATATGAAAGGCTTCTACAGTGAAAATTACAAAACCACGAAGAAATAAATTGAATAAGATACTAGTAGACTGCCTATGTTCATATACTGGGGTAATTAATATTGTCAAAATGGCCATACTAACAATTAACAGATTTGTGTACTCGCTATTAAAATACCAATAGCAGGGCCAGAGGGTTAGCTCAGTGGTTCTGGCGCCTGCCTCGCAAGCGCAAGGTCCTGGGTTCAATTCTCGGTAACCACATACAATGCTGGGCGTGGAGACTCACGCCCACCAGCAATCAATACCACATACCACAGTGCCGGGCGTGGTGGCTCACGCCTGTAATCCCAGCATTTGGGAGGCAGAGACAGGAGGATTGCTGAGTTCCAGGCTTGCCTGGGCACCATAGTGAGCTGAGGGTCAGCCTGAACTACAAAGCGAGACCCTGTCTCAAAAAAAAAAAAAATACTGTACCACAAGGTTGTAGTAACAAAATCAAATTGTTGTTGGTATGAAAACAGACTCATAACCAGGTGTAGGGGTGTATGCCTGAAATCCAAGCATTTGAGGGGTGGAGGCAGGAGGATCAGCACAATTCAAGGTCAACCCGGGCTACATAGTGACTTCAAGACCAGTCTGAACTACATGGTGAGATCCTGTCACAAAACATAACAAAATAAAAACACCAAGCCTGGAAAAAAAAAACACCAAATTTGTTGTTAAAAGGAATAGAAGACACAGAAATAAATCCACATATCTTTAGCCAACTGATTCTTGAGAAGGATCCCAAAAACATATAAAGGATAACCTTTTCAACAAATGGTACTTGGTAAACTGCATATCAACATGTAGAAGGTTGAAACTCAAATTTTTCTCACCCTGTACATCAATTCAATATTGTTCAAAGACCTTAATATAAGACCTGAAACTGGAATTGATAAAGGAAAATGGGAAAATTCAAGATATTTGTACAAGCAGTAATTTCCTTGTTAAGACTTCAATAGACACAAGCAAGAATTGAAAAGTGGGATTATATCAAATTAAAAACCTGCTTCACAGCAAAGAAAAGTATTAACAGAATGAAGAGATAACCTAGGGAATGGGGGAAAAATTGTCAGCTATTATCTGGCAGAAGATTAACATCAAAAATATATTTAAAAAACTAAAAAAATGTTAATATAAAAAAATCTAGTCAAAAGATGAACAAATTAGCCAAATATACACTTCTCAAAAGAAGTCCAACTGGCCAATAAATAAGTGAAAAAATGCTTAGTCGCATGTTATGGTGCACATATTTAATTCCAGAACTGTGAGGCTGAGGTAGAAGAATCATAAATTGGATATCAGCCTGGGTGGCTTAGCTACTTAGAAAGATCCTGTCTTAAATAATAAAAAAGAACTAGAGATGTAGCTCAGTATGAAGGTCTTAGGTTCAGTCTGCAGTACAAAGAAAGCAAAAAATGCTTAATATCTGTAGTCATCAAGGAAATGCAAATCAAACTTTATTGAGATTCCATCTCCCCAGTTAGAATGGCTTTTATTTATTTGTTTGTTTGTTTGTTTGTTT
>PVIC010049236.1:0-13230 GCA_004025085.1 Thryonomys swinderianus
GTGATGAGGGGAAGGAATAAATATGATACAGAAAGAAAATAAAAGAGCATGTATAAAGGGGGGAGGAGGGGGGAGTGGGTAGGGATATGGGTAAAAATGAGAATTAACTTGTGACATATACTGGTACAAATTTCCCAATGTTATATGTGATTTTGAGATGTATATAAATTGTACCAATAAAGAATTCAATTTAAAAAAAGAGTTACAGCTAGAAATTAATTAGAAAAAGAAAGCTTTTCACTTTCTTGGTTGTGCATGGCCTGCCTTTAGCAATTGTCATACACTGCAGTGCAAAAGAGATGGACTTGCTTATGAAAGAGTATTTTTTTAAAAGAGTATTTTTTGTAACTAAGAATCAGAAAAAAGCAGAAGGCTAACTAGAAAATCTGTTTTTCTGTGTTCCTTCTTGAATCATTTATCTTCTCAGGGTCCTGCTTTAATTTTTTATACTAAAAATTATTGGCCACTATTATTGTTTAAATACTAAACAATAATAAGCAAATACAAATAACTCAAAAAACCCAAGACACTAATATCTAGTAAATATACAAAAGTTCAGTCTTGCATACAATTTTTAAACCCTCTTAAAACAACTGATACTTTCCATGTTTCTTTGTTTTGGTACCGTGGAAACAGGGAAAGAGAAAGCACTTTTAAGCAAATGATATAACTCCTATAGTGGCAGAAAAGACTCATTCACAAGCGCTAAATTTAGTGAATAAAATATGAGAAACAAATGTTTAATTATATGAAATACATATCTCTCAAAGTATTTATTAACTAGAAAGCAAAAGAGTATAATTTTATATTGGAGAATATAAAATATCACTTTACACTAGTGATTTAAATGGACATAACTAGCAATGACACACTGACTTCACGAATCCTTTGATACGAGGACACCATGAAGAGCATAGTTCTGCAGCACTGTAGCCATTCTGAGAGTCTAAGAGAGAAAGAACATAGTTCGGAGCCCAGCCTGGCCAACAACCACAAAAGGGCTAAGGATGGGCCTCAGTGTAGACTCAGGATTGAAAAAAAATCAAACAAAAATAATAAAAATAAAATGCCACTCCAAAAAGAGTGCAAACAGAAATTTCATTTTTGTTCTCTTATGTGAAATCAGTCCTGCTAATGTTAGAATATTTCATTATTCATCAACAACTAGGGATTCCTTTCTCAGTTCTAGAGATCCATCAGCTGCAATCTTTTGGTTCTCACATTGTCTTACTGCTTTTCTGAATTATCAGTTCTCCTTAGAAGTAAATGTCATTGTATAACCTGTGCATGTTAATAACTGTCACAAATTTCCCAAAGTATCAGAATTCAAAACAGTTCACTAAACCTCTTATTGCAGAGAATATTCTACCTATAAATAGATATTGAATTGTCTTCTATTTTGACATATGAGAGAGACAGAGAGAGAGAGCTATGTTATATCACATATAGAACTAGACTCACATATTGCAGATTAAATGACAACTTATAATCAATTGTTGGAATTCCTGCTTTTCAATGTCCATTTTTCTCCTAGCTACCAGGAAATTCCCTGGGATGTACCTGACCTGGTAGGTGGTAAGGCTTCCTGACTGAAAGTCCTACAAACTATACTAAAAATGGTGTATGCTAGCAGGGCTCCTTAAATGCTGCAGACATGATGTAAATAGTGAGATTGCTGACCCAATGTTCTACAACATATGTTCTATACCTGTCTTGAATTATAAAAGTTCTATGACATTAGTGAGTGAATGTCTCATCCTCCTATAATTAAATTTTTAAATAAAGATAATGTATTTCATTGCAACAGTTAAACTGCCTGTTTGCCTCAAAAATATGTATGACTCCCGAATGTTATCTGTGAGTATGAGATGTATGCAAAGTGTACCAATAACGAATGCAATTAAAAAATATGTATGACTATCCAGGTTATCCTAGTATTTGGAAGGCAGAGGCAGGAGGATTGCTGTGAGTTCAAGGCTTGTTTGGGCTACTTAGTGAGTTCAGCACCAGCCTTAACTACAGAGAGATCCTGTCTCAAAAACTAACTAAAAGGAAATAAAATAAAAACATGTATGTCTATAGAACAACAAAGTTATTTTTCTGCTTTCTCTCATTTTTTATTTCTTCACTTAAATCAGAGCTGGATTTTCCAAAACTAATACATAGCTTTATCAGTCTATCAAAGATCCAGGCTTCTTGTAAATCTAACTCAGTCAGTCCACAGTAATCAGGGTCCAAATGGTTACATGGGATCCCATCTGATGTCCATATTTATAGCCAGCAAGACAGAGGAAGGATGAATAAAAACATGCAGAGCAGAGCAGTCACATTCTAGTGTGGTTTCCTAAAACATCCACACACCGTGGCTGCCCTTACATGAACCAGTCAGTTTTGCTGCCTATTTGCAAGGGAAGTGAATAATATACCCTTTATCCCAAGGTGCTGCATATCCAGCTCCAAGTCAGGCCTTCGACTCTAAGGAAAAAAGAGAGAGGAGAAATCCGTGTAGATAGCTAGCAGTTTCACTTACATGACTAACTGCAAGAGTAGGGTGGATAAACTGTGGTCCAACCTTCCCATTCTAGAGCTGTTATCCTATAATCTTTACCTATAAAACACATAAAGCATTTTACCATATGCACATATACATTTAACCTGCCTGTCAAATTTATGAATATGAAAATGAGCACAAAAACACCATCTTTTTGATAGACACAGCTTTTTAAAAATAACATTTCCATGAGGCACGGAAGCCATAATATCTAAAACATTCCTAAAAAGGGAAACATGCATGCACCATGGAGCTCAGAACCTGCTATCAATTCCATTCGCAGTGGCAGAATGTCTCTAATAGCAAAGACATTTATGAGTCATAAATTACCATTTATAAATGCAGTGTTTAGTGTTCATTTCAATGGACGACATATGGTCGCAACATTTCCAAATAGCTTGAACTGATAAATAGGCCACGGAAATGGTTCAATTTGTTAAAATGCTAGCACAGTCGCTCCTGCAGGAGCTCAGATGCAGGTTTACGTTGCAAATGCTGAGCATGGACTTTGAGACTATAAAATGCTACCTTTGGAAACTGGGCCAGAATGGAGGCAGTGAGTCTTATAGTCAGTTTTTCATCATGATTTATATGATTCCAGGAGAATCCGGGAGACTTAGTGAGCCACCAGGAAAAGTCCCACTGACTTACTTTCACATTTCAAAGTAAGACCACCAGCAATGTCTGTTTTAGTGAAGGCATTTTCCCCTATTTTCATTAGTATGCTTGCGATGTATAATGAATACATGAACTATGGGGAATTGGTATATACACATATCACTTGATGACCCTGTTTACTTCACCCCTTCCCCTTTTATTTCTTCCCTCACCTTAAAATCCTCTTTTCCACTAAGTCTATTTTCCTATCTTTTATTTTACTTTTTAAATTATTTATACTTTGAGGGTCTCATACTAGAGAAACCAACCCATATTTAACTTTGTGCCTGTTACTTCATATAGCCTTATTGTCTCAAGGTACATCCATTTTTCTGCAAATGACTTATTTATCCTTCTTTATGGCTAAGTAATATTCTACTATATGTATATCACAATTTCTATTCATCTATGGGTAGGTTGTTTCCAATATTTACTATTATGAACTTAGCTACTATAAACATTTTTTTTGAGACAGGGTCTCGCTTTGTAGTTCAGGCTGGCCCTGAGCTCACTATGTAGCCCAGGCAAGCCTCAAACTCAGCAATCCTCCTGTCTCTGCCTCCCAAGTGCTCAGATTACAGGCATGAGCCACCACGCCCGGCATGACTATAAACATTTTTAGCTATGTGGAATGAATCTAATCATGACCAGAAGGTTTCAAAATATTTTACTGCAAATAAATGGGGTTTCAGCCCTTAGGACAGGAAAGAATCAGAAAAGAGACATTCCCTTTTAAATTAACAAATTTATATTTAAAATGAATCAAAAGGTGAAATAAAAAGCTTTGAAGTCTTCACTTTGTCATAAGAAATAAACAGGTGAACAAACTTGAAAAAAATCTAAGAGTTATTAAAGATTATAGGGAATACATCTAATATGTTGAAACAGATGAGAAAGCCAGACATGGAAACTTAAATTTTTCCACAGTCAGGATGGTGAGAGTAGATGGAAGTCTGTTTGAGCAGGCAGACCACCAAACAATAGTCCACACCCTCCCTCAGCCCAGGTCTCTCCCAGAATAGCTGGTACACCACCAGTTCAGGGTGGTGTGGGGATGTTGCTATTATTCAGAAGTCTTATTTCCTCTCTCTCTCTCTCTCTCTCTCTCTCTCTCTCTCTCTCTCTCTCTCACACACACACACACACACACACACACACACACTCAAACACTGGATTTTTTCTTTTGCATTTACTAGACTATTTGTATTTACTCTCCTGTATCAGACACAATCTTGAAACACACCTTATCAGCAATGGACAGACCCAGAAGGCAAGACATCAGCACACAGAACATATTAGAACTCAGCAGTACTTTCAATTAAATGGTTATAATTGACACCTCTAGACTGTTTTTTACCAGTGGCAGTGGAATGTTTGTCTTTCCTAAACTCATTTGAACCACTTAGAAACCAAGATAGATCACTTTCTCAGCCATTAAAAAAAAAACACTTTGACAAATTTAAAAGAACAGAAATCACATAATGTCTGCACTCAGAGCACAAAGTAATTAAACAGGAAACTAAGAATAAAAGATAGCTAGAAAGTGTCAAAGTCCTCAGAAATGTAAATAACACATAGCTAAACAACACATAGCTCACAAAGATCATTCAAAAAATTTAAGATATCTTGCCGGGCGTGGTGGCTCATGCCTGTAATCCCAGCACTCAGGAGGCAGAGGCAGGAGGATTGCTGAGTTCAAGGCTTGCCGGGGCTACATAGTGAGCTCAGGGCCAGCCTGAACTACAAAGCGAGACCCTGCCTCAAAAAAAAATTAAAATATCTTGAATGAAACAAAATAAAAATACAGATTAGACTAATTTGATGGGATGTAGTGAAAGTAGTGCCCATTGTAAATTATAGCACTGAATGCATGCATATTATTAAATTTGTAGACAGATTTGTAAAATTGGTAACTAAGACCAGAACAAAGAGAACACAAATACAAAATGCCAGAAATGAAAGAAAATACATCAGTATAGAGCATATGGCCACCAAAAGATTAATGAAGAAATATTATAAGAACTTTGTTCCCATTAACTTGATAGCCTAGATTAGATGGGCCCATTTTTAAATAGAAATAATGTACCAAAGACCTCACCAGAAGAGGTTTCAATAATCCTCCAAAACAGAGAGCAAAATGCATAAATGGTTCCACTGCTGAAAAACTACCAAACATAGTAAAAACCAAACCAAACCAAAACCACCACCCACAGAAAGTATACCAGTTCTTTAAATGTCTCCCAGAATATAGAAACATACAATACACTATTACTCATGCTACATGGCCAGAACTACTCAGGACCAGAACTAGACAAACATATTTCAAGAAAAGAAAATATCAGAGCCAGCCATGGTGACAGAATGGGTATGAGACAAAATATTACCTTTGCCGGGCATGGTGGCTCATGCCAGTAATCCCAGCGCTCGGGAGGCAGAGGCAGGAGAATTGCAGAGTTCAAGGCTTGCCTGAGCTACATAGTGAGCTCAGGGCCAGCCTGAACTACAAAAGTGAAACCCTGTCTCAAAAAAAATTAGCTTTATTCACGGATGGTATGACCAGCCACTTGTATGAAACATCCAAAGGAATTGATGGCAACCAAAACCTCAAATTAACAAGAAATTGTAGCAAATTTACATATGTGATATCAACACACAGTTTCAATCACTTCTTTGTATACCAGCCATTCACAATAGAAATGCAAAATAGAATGTACAATGCTATTTATGTCATACCAATCCCAAATTAAACTTATGCATAAAATGTATCAAAACTACAAAACTATGGTGATTTTTTTTTTAAATGAAGAGAAACTCCATACTTAAGAGTAATAGAATTGGGCTGGAGATTTAGCTCAGTGGTTCCTGCACCTGCCCAGCAAGCACAAGTCCCTGGTTCAATCCCCAGTATCCACATACAACAATTCTGGGCATGGTGGCCCATGTCCACCAGCAATCAATACCACTTACCACAGATGTCGGGCATGGTGGCTCATGCCTGTAATCCCAGCACTCAGGAGGCAGAGGCAGGAGGATTGCTGAGTTCGAGGCTTGCTTGGGCTACATAGTGAGCTCAGGGCCAGCCTCAACTACAAAGCAAGATCCTGTCTCAAAGAAAAAAAAAAGTAATAAAATGACCAAATATTGTCAAGATTTCAGTTCTTCCTAATTTGATCTACAGATTCATATCAATACCATTGGTATCCAATTGTATTTCTCAGAAAATTGATTCTGGATATATATAAGGAGGAAAATATCCAAAGAGCAAAACAATATTGATGGTCATCAAAGATGAAAAGAAGTCAACTTTAAGACTTATAGCCATAAGAATCAAGCCAGGAGATTATCTGAAAAAACAGACAAAAGAACAAATAGAATAGAGTAAAGAGCCCCCAAAAAAGAACATGAATATAAATCAACATACTTGATAAAAAGTCAAAGGCAGTAGGTGGAGAAGAACCATTCTCCTTAACAAATGGTCACGGAACAACAAGGATTCCTCTTGCAAAACATGAGTCTAGCAACAGAATTTATTCCTCTCCCAATATTCAGTTAAACATTGATTATAGACCTAAATGTAAAACACAAAATTACAAAGCTTCTGCACGATGGCAGAAGAGGTAATCTAGAGTTCTTTGTGTATTGACTTTTCCCTATGACATTATTAGAAAGGATTAATAAAATCAGTCTGTTAAAACTTTAAAGTTCTGTCAATTGAGAGAGAAGAGAACATACAGATCAGATTCTCCTGCTTGTATGATATAGTAGAATGAAGCTATTGTCTAGCTATACAAAAAACTTCCAAAACTCAAAAATGAGAAAATAAGGAATACAATTTAAAAAGCAAAAAAACAAAAACGCCTCAATAGATGACTAATCAAAGAAAACAAAAAGCACAGGAAAGTATATTTATATTCAATGCCATACAACACCAGGGAGATACACATTAAGAAAACAACATGCACTCTTGTTAGAATGACCAAAATCTAAGTCACTTGCAATACCCAATCCTGGCAAAAACGGGAAAATCCATCGTTCTCATTCCTTGTTTAAGTGAATGAACAGTGATAGAGACAGTTTGGAAATAGGAAGATAGTTTGCAATAAAAGACGTACTTATTTTTACCATCTGATTCAACACACTGACTCCTTGGTATTTATTTAAGTTGATTTAAAAGAGAACTGGTGAAGGTTTTCCAGAGGAGCAGAACCAGTGCCATTCACACTGGTGCCTCAGTTCCCAAACATCATTTATTCCAGGAATACGGCTGGGGCAGTGTTCGTAACCAAGTCTGAAGGTTGTGAACAGAAGCAAAATTTTGCCCAGTACTTTGGTAAGGGAACTGAATTGTTCATGAAAGAAGCATTCTGGGATTGAGGTGTTATTGTATTAGTTGGCTCACAGAATTAGAACCTGAACAGTTCACAGTGGCCATCTGCACACTGGAGAGCAGTGGACACAGCTCTTCTTCCTAGAAATTGGGAACTTCAGAACTGGAGCCTGGGGTGTTTCACTAAAGGCCCGTAAGCTCTCTGGAGAGCCACTTGTATGAGTCTGCACTGAAAGGCTGAGGAACCTAAGGACTAATGGCCACAGTCAATGGTGGGAGGAAAAGATTCACGTGGTCAAGCAGAAGGGAGGTTTTCAAACTCAGGCCAAGTTCTTCCTTCCCATTTCTCATCCCCTCTGGGCTGCAAGCCTATTGGATAGTGACATCCAGAATGAAGGTGGCCCTGCCCCTACTCAGTCTGCTGAGTTTACGTGCCAATCATCACAGTTAATTGTGGTGTCAACTTGAATAAGAAATAGTTGGCAGATTGGTCTAGCCTGTTTCTGGATCCGTCTGTATGACTTTAAGACAGAAGGTCCATCTTGGGTGGAGGGTGGCATGGACTAGTAGATTTGTTGTGTAGATACAATACGAAGGGGAAGAAGGATGAAGTCTCGCTTCTGCCCCTGCAAAAGAGCTTTAGTCATTGCTGCCTTTGGATGTGCATCTCTTGGTTTCCAGTGCAGACCCCTGGGCTTTAGGATATGGACTTAAAAGGAACTCTGCTGTGAGCCCCAGGCCTTGGACTTTTGTCAATAATCTTCAGCTCTCCAGTGCCCAGATGGGCCTTTTCCATTTTCACACTCCTAATTCTACAGGAAATCATTGTAAATCAACTTTTTAAAGCCTCTATGTGTTCTGTACATTTTTAGAACTAAATACATTCTGTGAGTGAACCCTGACACACCAACAGTCTCTGTAAACACACACAGACACACTCACAGACGCGCTTTCTAAGTCTATGTGGCTCCTTAATCCAGTCAAGTTGATGATTGCAGTGGTCATCACAAACAGTTATTTTCACATGGATACTTATGGCACTTTCACATAGAATTGTCTAAACTTGGAAGCAGCCAGAACGATTTTCTGTAAGTAGCTAAAATATGGATAAAAAGATGAACTGTACCAATCTAAACAATGGAATGTTACTCTATGCTAAAAAGAAATGTACTATCAATCTATGAATAATAAATAAGTAAATCTGAAAAAGCTACATGATAAATGTTTCCAAATATGAGAAATTCTGAAAAAAAAAAGACACAACTATGGAAATCTCTGAAAGATCACTAGTTGTGGGGGGATAAAGAAGTAGGGATAGATTCAATAGAACAATAGAAGGGCTGTGAAACTGTGATATTACAAGTGTAGATATATGTCAATATATATTTATCAAAACACATAGATTTTAGGATATAAAGAGCAACTCATAAGTTAGAGAGATTAGATGATATGAATGCTTCATTACTCGCCCATTGCTGTTTACAAGTGTTCTACTCTGATGTGGGAGGAGCACAGTAGGCAAATTTGGCGATATGGAAATTCTTTTAACAGGCTGCGTAATTTTCTGTGAAACTAAAACTAAAAGGACAGCATCTATTTTAAAACGTGTAGAAAGAAGGAACTGGCACCAAGCAAATATTTAGAAACAGCCATAATCCTAACCTTATGCCGACGTTGTGACCATTTGTTCTTCATTCATCTGCAACTAAAACTCGTCGTTCATTTTATTATCGCCATTGAGCTATTCTGGTTCCTAGCTAATATGCCCTACCTAAGCCGTCTTGCCAGAAACCCATAGGCCTTTCCACAGCTTATTTGGGCTCTGCTTCCCACTGCCATGACTACATACTGTTGTAAGTTTCATTTTCTCTTTTAGCTATGCTTTTCCTGAGGATATGAATCATGTTACTGCTCTTTTCTCCCTTCATCTTCTTGTATAGAGGCAGCATGATGCAGTGTTGAGATAAAAGCCTCAGAAACCAAGCTACTTAGATTTGAATCGCAGCGTAAGCATAATGCTGGGCAAGTACTTTAATTTTCCTCTGCTTGTCTACTCATCTCTCAAATGAGAGTATGATAAAGCCTACTTCAGGGTGTTGTTGAGAAAAGAAGAAGTAATAATAAGGGTAAAGTTCTTAAACGAGTTTCTGGCACATAATCAGCCATAAAGTGTTATTGTTAAAACTGTGTGTGGTCAGAGAGATTTAGAATGTCATTTTTTCTCTCTTATAAATGAAATAGTCTCATCCTCCTCATAAGAACACTACCTACATATCCTGAGGAGCATCTGTTGGGAGAAGGGTTTCCTGGGCAGCCTTGATTGAAATCATACGAGTAGGAAGATTTTTTTTTTCTATCTTCTTTTCAAACTCTAAGACTCTGGTTGGCCTGAAGATTTAAAAGTGAGATGTATATAAATTGTACCAATAAAGAATTCAATTTTTTAAAAAGGAGATTAAATTCCTCACAGGCCAGTATTCTCCTCTGCCCAACTCAAAGTTTAAATTGTTCATAAAGGTCTGTTCTTATAGAAAAGAAATCACTTTATACGTTCAGATTTCATCAAATGGATGGATGTGGTTGCTTCTAACTGTGATTGATAGAAGCAAGAAAAATAGTAGCTGGAGAGAGGTCTGAAAAAGTCATAGAGAAATGGAAACTTCATATTAAAGATCATGTGCTGTTACTGTACAAACCTTGGGAGAATAATTCAGATCACGGATTGTTATGGGCAGATGTGGTCAGGAGAGAGATGATCCAAAAGCAGAACCTAGCAAAGCAAAGACTAGCAATCAGAGGAACAGGTTCCCGTCTACAGTGTGGTAGACATTTGTCAGCTGATTTCAAGCAATTCTGTTGATTCTTTGAACCAGATATATGTCATGAATGGAATACATTCCTGTAAGTAATGTGTAGATGGAATCTGAAAAGTATATTGGAAAAACAAACCTAATGGTAATATGATTTTTCCACTAAATCCATTTTATTTCCTAATTCATATAAAGTTATGTTTATATTGTACTATATTCTATTACCTTTACTATAGCGTTATGTCACCTAGTACATACCTCATTAAAAGTACTTCATTAGTCATCTTCTTGATGATTCTCTGTATTCTGTTTGCCAGTATCTCATTGAGGATTTTTGCATCTGTATTCATTAGGGAGATTGGCCTGTATTTCTCTTTCTTGGTTGGGTCATTCTCTCCTTTGGGAATTAAGGTAATAGTTGCTTCAAACAATTAATTTGGGAGTATTGTGTCCCTTTCAATGTCATTAAAGAGTTTGAGAAACAGTGGGATTAGCTAAGTTCCCTAAATTTCTTGTAGAATTCATCAGTGAAGCCATCAGGTTTTCAATTGCATTTTCAATTTCACTGATTGATACTGGGGTATTTAGAATTTTTGTATCTTCTTTGTTCAACTTTGATAGTTCATATGTGTCTAAGAATCTGTCCATTTCTTCGATGTTTTCTATCTTATTAGAATACAAGTTCACAAAGTAACTATTGATTATCTTCTATATTTCTGCTGGAGCCATTTTGGTATCACCTTTTTCATTCCTAATTACATGGATTTGAGCTTTTCTTTCCTTTTTTTGATAAGGTTGGTTAAAAAAATAATAATAAACAACATTTAGAAAAAATAGATTTACTGGACACAAGATCACTTTAGTAGCTTTTGATTTGTAACCCCCACATCATATATATGAAGTACAGAAAAACTAAGGTAAATAAAATGAAGTTTACTTGTAATTCAATTTCACTAGGAATGTGGTATCCTTGAGAGACATTTAAAACAACTTACAGTATGGATAAATATGTCATTGACTTAGTATCTCAAAATATTCTTCACATGTGTATCTACTGAAAAATCTCCCGTGAAAGAGGCAAATAGTAGGTATTCCTGTGCATTATAAATAAAATACATTTGAAAACTATAATTTTGATATAGAAAGATAGTGATGTAATTGTTTACTCATTTTTAAGTTCACAAGAAACAAAAGAGATATAAATATCAGATGCCTAAATCTTAGTTTAGTTATGACATGACAGATTTCATCATAACCTCTCTGTTACTCTCGAAGGGCTATGTAATGTTAAATACCAATCAACATTTAGCACTCATTAAACTGAAATAAGCAAAGAACCCTATTAATTGAGAGATCTTTTTAGGGACAAGATAGGTATTTTGAGTACCTTTTTTTTCTAGTAGATGAAATTTTATAGAACATACATTATTTTGTTGGGCTTTTAAAGATTGAGAGGTGGAGGTCTAGTTCATTATTCTATCTGAGTATTTAGGTTTTTGGGCACCATTTTTTTGAAGAGAATGTGTTTTCTCCAACACTTATTTTGGCAATCAGTAGACTACAGAAGAATTAATTTTTTCTGGGTGCTCTGTTCTTTTCATGTGGCTATGATGTGCCTGTTTTTATGCTTATACCACACTTTTTGTTATTATGGCTTTGTAGAATATTTTGAATTCAGGTACCATGTTGCCTCCAGCATTGCTCAGGATTGCTTTGGATAACCAAGCTCTTTTTCTGTTCTATATTAATTTTTGGACTCCTTTTTATAATCTCTGAAGAGTATCATTGGTATTTTCATGGGAATTGAGCCAAAACTATAGATCACTTTCAGCAATATGACCACCAGCAAAATTAATTCTTGTAATTCATAAATATGGGAAATCTTTCCATATCCTAGTCTCTAATTTCATTGTAAATATTTTGTAATTTTAATTTAAGAGATTTTTAATCTGTTTGGCTAGATTTATTTATAGATATTATATAGTTTTTTCAACTATGTGAATGCAATTGTTTTTCTGTTTTTACTTTCAGTAAGTTTATTGTTGATATGTAGAAAAGCTGCCAAGAGTGATAATTTACATTTCTCCTTTCCTATTAATATCTCTCTTACCTTTTTTCTCTGTCTGAATTGTTCAGGTTAAAATTTTAAGTTATATATTGTAAAAGTAATAAGAGTGGGCCCCGTGGTTCTATTCCTGTCTTAGAGAAAAAGCTATCAATTTAGCCCTATCTGGTATGATGTTGATTTCTTATATGCGGCACTTGTTATGATGAAGTAAGATCCTTGTTTCTCCAAGGCTGTTATCATAAAAGTTGCTGAATTTGGTCAATGGCTTTATGTGCATCTATTGAGATGATCACGTGATTTTAATGTTCTTTATATGATTTTTTTTATGAAAAAAAAAATCTACAGGGGAGACCGCGAACGCAGTCCCCCACTACCACAAATTATGCAGTCGAGTTACCCACATTTGGGGAAATCGCAGGGGTCATCACATCCGGAATGCAATGGATAAGCCTTGCCCTGGGAAAACCACCTTCGTGATCATGGTATCTCCCCTGCCAGGTAAGTATATATATAATGTTTGATAATTTACATATTTCAAGCCATCCTTGTATTCCTGAATTGAGGCTGACTGGATCATTGCATAGTATTCTTTTAAGATGTTGTTGAATTCAACTTCTAAGTTTGATATTGATCCTTTTTACATCTATATTCACCAATGAGATTGATCTATCTTTTTTTTGTTGTTGTTGTATCTTCACTAGGCTTTGGTAGCAGGGTAATACTTCCAGGTTCCTTCTCTCCATTTTATAGAATCTTGCAAGAAGTACTGTTATTTGTTGTTTAAGACTCTGGTAAAATTTTACAGTAAAAAAAAAAA
>PVIC010049237.1:0-13241 GCA_004025085.1 Thryonomys swinderianus
CAAGGTCCTGAGTTCAATCCCTGGTAACCACATACAATGTTGGGCATGGAGACTCATGCCCACCAACAATCAATACCACATACCACAGTGCCGGGTGTGGTGGCTCACGCCTATAATCCCAGCACTCGGGAGGCAGACACAGGAAGATTGCTGAGTTTGAGACTTGCCTGGGCTACATAGTGAGCTGAGGGTCAGCCTGAACTACAAAGCGAAACCCTGTCTCAAAAAAAAAAAAAAAAATGAGAAGACACATTCAATTAATGTGAAGCATTACTAACCAGGTGTTTTATGTTTGAATGAATACCTAACCCTGTCTCTCAGTTTGGGATACAATGCAAATGTATTCTAAATTTAAAATCACCTATTGAGCTGGAGGAAACAGGAGGGTATACAGAGTTCAGTTGATAGGAATTTTCTAAGGCTTCTCTAAGGTTCATGACAGTTGTCTTTTCTAATGCCAAGTACAGTCCAAAACACGGCTTTCTTTTTTAAGAGGTAATCTATGGGGACCATGGGAAATAACAAAGAAAAGAACAGCTCGTGTGTGTGGTTTGGGTCTTTTGTGCTAATCATAGTACTTGCTGCTCAAGCATTCTAGAGAGTGTTGATTTGTTTGCTGAGATATAACAGCCTTCTTAGAGCTATTTTACTTCTATTGCATAATTTGTTTTAAAACTCCCAAGAACGACATAGGACCTATTATAATTAAAACTAAACAAAACTTTCTTTGTCTGTATATGAAGGACAATTCTTTTAGGCTATGACTTCCAACAGTGTCTACAAGATCCAAAAAGAAAACTTTTGATCTCTTAACCATAGACACCAGTTCCTTCCTTCATTAGTACATATTCTTTAGCACATACTGTGCCCATCTTAATTCTGCATATCCCAGTTTGGGCTCTCTTGGCGCCCGTAGCATGGAGTGTCTTCTTTGTCTTCTTTCTCTCCTCACCCAACTCCCTTTGCCTCTTCCCAAACTGGCCGCCAGGATCCCTCCCCGCTGCAGTGATGGCCCTGAGTGAAGACTTTCTGCGCCCATTGTGACCCTTCCAGGCAGATGCCTCAGCAGCGCCCCTAGTGGACAGGATGGTCCAGCAAAGCAGCCTGAGTTACTTTTGTGGACGGATTTGGAATACGCTGGCTCCATATGGTGACATTTTTAATCAATTCTTTTCTTTTTCCTTTGTTACTTTCTTATCTCCTCCTTTCTTCTGACTCCGTCCAAGGAGATGCTTTCCCCGGGCTTCTGCTGCCATTAGAATCCTTTCCTTTCACTCCATTCTTTGCCCCCTGCCAAGGGGAGGGCAGCAAATGGTTTTGGGCTCAGGAGGCCTTCATGTCAGGCCTCAAGGGCAGGTGGAGTCCTTTGGTTTTAAGTTTTTCCAGGGACCAGAGCCAGCCTAAAGATGTCTGTCTTTTTAAAATGTGGAGTTTGTCTCTGTTGCTCTTGTTGGAGTTGTCCCAGGGCTGGTGAATCTCCAGCACCCGAATCCATCCTGCACTCCTGCCAGCTGTAGGTGGCACAGCTCAAGCCACCTTGATCGTGCCAGCCAAGAGTCGTGTGTGTGCTCTGACCGCCTAAGCTGCCACAGATTCCGATTGTTCCTCTCCTTCCTGGAAGGCTTTCTTTTACATTTTATTTCAATCCCAAACGTCTGAATGTTTTGCAGTATCAAGGGGTTCGAGCCCCTTGCTCCTCTTTCTGCTCCCGACCCCTCAAGGAGTGATTATGTTAATGAGGCATAACACGTGTTCTTTTCACTGGTTTATCTACAGAAATTTCTGTGGGCTTTTTTCAGTGTTTGATTCAACACTGCACTAAAGGAGAGATGTTCCATTGAATAAAAGAGCAGTGTGGTTCAAAAAAAAAATCAGTCAAATTAGTGTCTGTCTGAAGACACCCTCGAGGTGTATGTTGAGGGTGGAAAAATACTGCTTGGTAGAAAGGAGAGAGTGGAAGGCCTAAATAGAAAATGTGCAAAAGATACACAAAATAGTCTCAAGCATGACAAGGTCGATAAGACAGTACACATTCATAGAGCCAGTTATAACAACACACGGCACAAAGAGCAGAAACCTGGATTTCAGTGATCCAGTCCCTCCCGAAGAACTGCTGAGGTTTAGATTGACTTTCTAGCACCCTCATTTGTACTTCTTCCAGAGGCCTGAGTGTCGTGTCAGTCTCCTCTCTGTACTGATTTATGGATTCAGGACTCCAGGGATCTTAATAGCATGGATTAAGAAAGTATGCATAGCCAGGTGTCATAAAAGCAAATACTGGAGTTTACCATTTTGAGTTCTGCTTTGTGATACACTCTGTTCTTTCACACAAACCTTTTAGCTATATAATGACTCTACAAAGAGCACATGAATGTTCAGGCTGGATTTACTGAGAGTTTTCTTTTCTAGGGCCTCATTTATTCAGAAAAAAAAGACAACTTCTCCTTAGTTTCTAAATTCATGCCCCATTCCCCCACCTTGAATGGAAGACTCTGGGTAAACTGTTGTGTGTGTTTCTGACTGTGTTTTGGCTGTAGATACAAAAATCATGAACTTGGGGTATAATCCACAAAGACACTATATTTTACGTTTAGAACCACTCTTACATATCTCACAGGTAAGTTTCCTAGCCTAATATTTCTCAGTATCAATGAAAACATAGTGGACTATCTACAAAGTATGCTATTTATTATATAATCTAAATGTATAGAAACCAGAAAGAAATTATCATAGAATAATGCTTAATGTGAAAAGGCAGGGTTTTCATTCTGGTAATACAATAAAATGTTTTAATTTTTAAAATGACCAGGGTCTTCCCCTGAGCACTTAAATCAGGATCTCTAAGATCATTATTGATCATGGGTGTTGTGTTCCAAAGACTGACACATACAGCAAATGCAAATGGCACATGTGGAAAGAATCCTAATACTGTCCTGAAAGCCAAAGCCAGAGAAATGTCTTCAGATACCTCCTTTTTTGGCAAAAAAACTTCCTGTGTTATTATATTTTACAATAAAGGTATAAATTTAATTTCATTTTTAAGTTATTGTTGAATTATCAGGAACTCGTGAGGACCAGGCCACTAAAGACCATGATTTTTGGAAGAATTCAGAAGTCCATGGAAAGAGCCGGTCATGGAAGCCAGCCATGGGGGCGGATTGCTCACAGACCTTTGGTGATTTCAGCATTCCTCCTATTATCTCCTATTTTACCAACTATAGCAAGTAAGCAACATTTGTCTCTGGCCTTTCCAAAGAATCATCTAAGCAGAAATATAATTAAATATGTAAGTTCCTAAGAGTCCTTTTTAGAAGAACAGGATGATGCAAAATAAAGAGACAGTGACAGTGACTGTGGGTGTCACTATTACTGTTGCTTCCCTATTGTCCTACAATATCCCTGTCATGCTGTTAACGATCTTCCTGAGACCAAAAGTGACAGGTGTAAAATGATATTTTTCAATGTCATACTTACTTTGTCTTGCAAAGCAATGTCTACAAGCACCTCAGAGGAGGCCAGAGCAGAGGATCTTTAGAAGCTATGTCCCTCTAGCTCCAGTTCTGCTGTACATTTTCATTATTTCAGTTCTTCTACCCAATGGTGTGTCTCATTCAAATGCAATGTAAAACTTCAGCTGATTTGAATAGTATTATGAAACACTGGAGGGCTCTCCTTTGGGTATTAAATTGTGGCAGTGAGGTCCTGAAGCCAGCCTTCTTGAATATCAGAACCATTTCTTTCGGAGTTTTAGAAGACAGATTCCATTTTCACACTCCAATTTTAAAGAGCTGCATAAACATAAATAGAAGTTACTGGTGCTGTGTGCCACTGAAGGATTCTTTCTCCGAAGTTTGAGTTCTTTTTCCTTAAAGGAAAACAGAGGTCCCCAATCCTTCCACCTCAGAAACTACGACGGTCACATGTAGAATTGTGACCAAAAATCTCAACATTAAAAAAAAATCTGAACCACATTTCTCTAAAATTCAATTTGAAAAACAAACCAAATATCCCTGGTTTAAGTATCAAAGAAATCTTTCAATGATGTAATGATGTGTATGGGAAAATCAGAACTTTCCTCTGTCAATTATTAAGATTTATGATACAGTTACAATAATTAAAGTCATGTCACTATGCCCCACAGTATGTATGTTCAGTGAAACAGAATAGAGCACCCAAAGAGTAACTTATGTTTATAAAAAAAGCAAAAAGAAGATGATGAAAATAAAAATTAGGATTTTTTTTTGAGACAGGGTCTCGCTTTGCAGTTCAGGCTGGCCCTGAGCTCACTATGTAGCCCAGGCAAGCCTCGAACTTGGCAATCCTTCTGTCTCTGCCTCCTGAGTGCTGGGATTACAGGCGTGAGCCACCACGCCTGGCAAAATTAGGATTTTGATTGAAATGTTTCTCAACAGAAATACATAAGTAATTAGAAAATTGTTATTCATGCCTTATAGAAAATACATTTGCATTCTTTACATGAGAACAGTGACTGACCATGCTCCTTAATTGATTGTTATTTTCTAATAATTTGCCAAGTGTCCGTGCAGATTTCACGGCTCTCTCATTTTATCTGGGTACACTTTGTAGTGATGTGGTACTCCCAGTCTTACAGATTGATGAAATCACGCAGAGTGTGATGGGTGAAGGGCGTGGTGAGAGACATACTTACAACCTTCCTATTAAGTGGATATTGGCAGCTGGACATATGTCCTATATCCTGCAGTTTAGAAGAGGTACCTTATCCAGTGTGATGATATTGTTTTTTGATTCACATATATAATCACAAATTTAAATGCCACCCACTGGAAGGTTCTGAATATACCCTTCTTAGGGTCATATGATGTGATGAACCATGGCGTGGATCACATATATTTGTGGCACTCTTCTTATTTTAAAAGTTATAATTCAGTAAGTGCATTTGTATTTCTTGTGTTCTTTCCTTTCCGTATGATTCTTGTTAGATCTTGGTCAAAATATTTAGTACAGTAAATTATTTTTAAACTAGAACTACATCTATTACCAAAACTACATCTATTATCAAAATTACATCTATTGCCAAACAGAATAAATTATATTTACCCACATCCATTAAGTTGCCATGAGAATTCAGCTCTTAGATCTGTTGAATGCAGTGAATAAGTGCTTAATTTAGGGGTTTTTTTTCACAGATTAAAGCAACTCTGAAAAATCACAGTTTTGTCACTATTATATCAAAACAATTCAAATACTTGAAGAATAAAATTTGACATTGTTCTGGTGATCACTTATATGTAGAACATATATATTAAAGAAACTAGATTTTTTTCATTTTTATTGATTAACTTTCTGAGAAAAATTTGGTCTGATAAAATAAAAAGCAAACAACTCTAGCAGGAACAAACTTTGCTAAAAACTAGCATTATGTAAGAAGAAAACTTGCATGTCAGGGGCCTCAGTGTTTCTTACACATATGTTTACCAGTGGGTGAAAGTGGGAAGCCATGGGGCATGGAGTTAAATGATCAGTACCAACTTGAAACTATGAATCAGTCACAAGATACAAATCCAAATCTAAAAATCAGTTACTTTTTGGTATACTAACAAAGGACACTTCAGACAGAATATTAACAAACAATTCTATTTATAATACCAGCTAAAAGAATAAATGCTGCATAAATAAAGTTAACTAAGGAGATGAAGATGTGCAAAGTGAAAACTATGAAATGTCGTGGAATGAATTTAAAGGAGGCACTTATAAATGGAAAGGCACCCCGTGATCACAAGTTAGATGTTAGGATTAGGACATCACTTCTACCTCAAGCAATCTAAAAATGTAATCGCTAACGAAACCTCAAACGTGTTTTATGCAGAAATAGAAAAATCCATCCTAAAATTCATATGGAGTCTTAGTGGACCCCAGATATCCTAAACAACCTTTTAAAAAAAGTTGGAGATCATACCTGTTGATTTCAAAGCTTACCACAAAGCCATAGTCACCAAATCCTATGGTATGTGCATAGAGACAAACATATAGGCCAATTAAATAAAGTCCAGAAATAAATTCCGGTACATATATAATCAAAACGCTCTTGATGAGGGGGTCAGGATGACTCAATGTAGCAAGAGGCAGCTTTTCCACAGACAATACTGGAAAACTGGGATATCTACAAAAGTAAAGGCTCAACATCGTGTACAAAAATTGCCTCCTAAATTAGCATCCGTGATATAAGAGCTAAAAGAATAGACACTTCTCCAAGGATACATGACTGGCCAGTAAGCACACAGGCAGATGCTCAGCGTCACTAGTAACGAGGGAAACGCAAATCCACAGGGAGCTACCACTGGATACTCACTGAGGTGACCACATATCATCAATGAAACAGAAAGCAATAAATATTAGCAAGGATAGGAAAACATTAGAGCTGTGAGAAGCGAAAACAGAAAATAGTATGGTGGCCCTATCTTTTAAAATTTAAATACACAATCAGTACATCATTCAGCTGTTTCACTTTGGGTATATACAGACCCAAAACATTGAAAACAGGGACTGAAACAAGTATTTGTACACTGGTGTTCACAGTCGCACTATACAAAACAGTCAGAAGATAGAAACATCCCAAATGCCCGCCAGTAAATGAAAGGAGAAGCAAAATGGAGTATCTGCATAGAGTAAAATATAAAGCCTCTTAAGAGGAAAGACGACCAGATACTACGCTGTGAAATGGATAAGCATTATGCTAAGTGGAGTAAACCAGATATGAAAGGACAAAAATGACATGATTCCACCCCTATGAGTTTCCTCGGATAGTAAATACTCCGAAATTGGCAGCTACCAGAGGTCAGTAGGGAAGGACACGGGCGCAGCCGCCTAGTGAGAGCGTCGCTTCAGCTGGGAGAGGTGGAAACACCGTGCGGATGGGGCGGTGATCACACGACAGCATGGATGTACTTAGTGCTGGCGAATCCTACACTCAAAAACTGTACACTTTATCCTATCTATATTTTACCACAAAGACTATAAACACTAAGTTGCTGATGGTCAGGAATTGTATCTTATTTTCAGACACACAAACCATTACCCTTACCCTCTCGCAGAACGTCCAGAGTCTGAAGGAAGCCCGGCTCCCACTTACTGGCTGTTAGGGGTGTGCCCTACGAACCCCTAAGGCTTCATGACCCACAGATGAGGCTCTGGGAGGTGACTGGATCATGGGGTGTGGCACTTCTCAGTGGATCAGTCCCCCGAGGAGTTCACAGTTTACCGTGATGCTGGCGGCTGAAGCCCGATAGAGGGAGACGAGGTGCCGCGTCTCTCCCGTCTCCCGCCTTGCTCCTGCTCTGCTTCCTGCCTGCTGGCCTCGAGCGCGTCTCTGCGACGGCCCGTGCTGGGCCACTCTGCCTCTCCACCTTTGAACTGCATGTGTTGGGTATTGTATCTCAGCAAGGAGAAGGTAACTAAGACCTCTCTAATAAAGCCTAACTAATAAACACTAATTTTCCACGATTCCTAGTTCCACATCAAAAAGACAACCATTATAATAATATCTACTTTAGCACATGCCAGGAAGAATAATCATCAGGTATTAAGTAACTATTCACTTTTAGGAGGCAGAGGCAGAAAGATTCCCAAGAGCTCAAAAGCAGCCTGAGCTACATAGTGACTTCGAAGCCAACCTGAACTACACGAAGAGACCCTGGCCAAAACAACAACAACAACAACAACAAGAAGTTATGGCGGATACATTGGGAAGGAAAGCACAAAATGGTAAAAGAAAAAAAAACACGCTTGTCACAATGAATACTTCATGTCTTTGATACTTCAAAGACACTATCTGAAAAATTCACTCACACAAAAAAGTTAGACTATTTTCATGTTAGCCCTAAAAGTCATGAAAAATCACCTAAATACCTATCATTCTGGAATGATTATCTATAAAACACCTGATGCCCAAGGAGAAAACCACCTGTCACGCGGGTTCTGGTGTTGTCGCATACTCGGCCTCGATGACTTTCCTTGAAAGAGCAAGAAGCCCCACAGTTGAGTGCAGCCAGCGCCGGGTGATGGACCGAAGGCCTCTGGTTTTGGAAAAGACCATTTTCCAAGTTTTTCCTTTGCGGGAAAGCTTAGGCAGGAGCTGCTCTGCACCTGCACTTCTTCTCCGCGCCAGCAGAGGGCACTCCGGCTCCACGAGAGCGCCTAACTCACTCCTGCTGGTTGTTAACTCCTGGCCTTGCGGGTCCGAAGACGTGAACTCCAGACCCGCAGAGCGCCCCCCCCCCCCCCCCCCCCCCCCCCCCCCCCCCCCCCCCCCCCCCCCCCCCCCCCCCCCCCCCCCCCCCCCCCCCCCCCCCCCGCTGCCGCAACCCAGTTCCACCCAACTCCCGCTCCCAGGTCCAGCTCACTCACAAGGAGGAAAGGGAGCTGCGGCCGGAGGAAACTGGTACCCGCCGCTCATTAGGCTGCCTGCGGCTGGACCCGCTCCTCTCACTCACTGCTCCTATTCCAGGGAGGATAAACGGTCAGAGGTGGTGAAGGACTAACCCCCCACCCCGGGGCGTAACCCAAGGCAAACTTCGCTTAGGAACATTAAGTTAGTACCAGTGGCTCTGGCACAGGGACGAGGGGCGCGCGGCAGCCTGCACAGGAGGCGCCCGGCCGGGCCCCAGAACAGGCTCCGGAAACGCTGCGGGACACCGGCCGGCCCCGCATGTGCCGCTGAAAGAGTCACAAAACAGTCTACAAATGCAATAAATTAAAGGGGAAAAATTTATACGGTTGCTGCTTCTTTCTCCTTGACCCCATTATTCGGTAAGCTATTCAAATGGCCCTGATGTAATGAAGGGCAAAGTCCAGATAAAACTTCTTCTCTTCCTTCCACTCGGATTTCTTAAGAGTCCAGAGGACGCTCTGGACGGTCACGCAGGGAGACGTCTTCTCCTGTCTGGTTTCTGCGGGCCCTGGGCGCCACCTTCCGCTTCCCGTCCTATTTCTGTCCTTTACATCAGTCAACGTGATGTACATGCTTTCCAGATCAGTTAGCATCACAAAGAAATCGCACATTCAGTTATGAATCTGTTTTAACCACTATGTCATCAAAGGCATGCAGTCTTATGATTTGGGAAAAACTGGTGAAATTTACAGTAAAGTAAATCATGATACTCATTCCTCAGAAAGAATAGCCAGCTTCAGAAAACAGGGTTACTTAGCTACAAGGACCCGTAGTTTATTCTTTGCACGGCGCTGTGTGTTTGGGTAGCAAGCAGTGAGCTTGAAGATAATACATCGGTTCTGATCCTGGCTCTTACTTCGTTGCTTTTTGTTTTGTTTTGTTTTAGCCTATATGATTGGGAGAACTTCCCTGAGTTTTTGATTTTCATATTTAAAAAATAAAGCAAAGCTAAAGTTCTTAGGAGGATACACATCTCAACAACCACTCTGGACATAGAAATGATATTTTCTTTTTTCCTTAAAACAATAGGTGACATGCTATAACAATTTTGTACAACTCCAATCAATAAACATTGCTTTTATCCAAACCGTTTGCATGTTTGAGCTCAATAGAAGTTTAACTTCATTGTACTCTCTCCATTTCAGACCACAGGAGGTGGGGTAGCTTCAGGAAAGAAAAAAAAAAGTCAAATGACTGTCCTCTTTCTTCAAAATTCCATAAAAGGCCTCTTCCGTTAATGTCATGGAATAAGAAAATGTTCTGTGTCTCCGAAAATGAGCAAATAGGCCTAAAGAAAACCCGACTTCTCAGGACTGAGGGAGGAGGCTTCCCTGTAACGCTCTCGGTGCTTGGAAATCAGACGGCTCATCTGGGTTTCTTTCCAAATAGTGTATTGATTACTCGCAGCCAAATTGTGGTCTTTTGAACAGCATGTTCCTTTATCATCATGGAACCAGCAGTTTCAGATTCCATAATTGAGCACTACATAGTTTACAGGAATTGGTATTTGGAATAAGAGTTTTTAGTTTGACGCTGAATAATGATAGATATGTGTAGAGCTTAGTTTCTTGCTGGGAAAAAAGAGTGTATTTCAAGTTTCTGTGTCTTTGCCAGGGGAAATAACCCCTCGCACATTCTTTTAGGAGAGAAAGGTATTTCCAACTACCGCTGCACCAGTTGAGAGCACCGAATTCTAGAAATGTTGTGCTGATAACTTCTTTTCTGGGGGTGGGAGGTGGGGGCTTCTCAAAACTCAAGAAACAATAGTAAATTTACTTCTTCCTACCTGTTACTCAATCCTCAATACCCAGAGCATGAATTGTGGGAAATAACAATAGAAAGGTCTATCAGCTATGGGTCATGAAGTCCGGTAGCAAGATTTCTTGGCTAGATTTACTATATTCTAAAATAGAAATCAACTGATCTTCAGTACAAGTAGCATTTCATCCATGTCTTGGGGAAATATCAATAATTATATACCTGCCCTTTTATTCTTTTGATAAAAATATCTTTATTTTTTATTTGAATTTGAATCCTGAACAGTCTTTAATTTTTTCACAAAACGTTTAGCATATGTTTTTTAAAAAATGAAGTCCCTAGTAATGACTATTATTACTACAAATACTTCAGATATTACCCTCCTTCTTTGCAGAGATTTTCATATTTATGACTTTAAGTCAAAATAAGATTAAAATAAGATTCTTTTTGATTCACATCTTATTTTTGAAAAGGTCAAAATGTATCTTGCAAAGTGTGAGGCTGTGCAGAGCCTGAGATATCAGTTCCCTGAGCAAAATCCAACTGGTTTGTCAGGACACAGACTGCCCGTTGGCTGGGCCTGAGAGCCCCAAACCAAGTGAGCTACTCTTTCATGGAGGAATGCGTGTCATTAATGCATCCTGGTTATGATACTGACAGACTTGGTTTGCTGGTTCCATTTGTAGGACAATTATAAAAGCCATTATTTCACCAATTAATTACAGTGTTGGGCAATTATACTTTTGGATTCTCTATGATCCTTTCAGATTCTGTATCAGTCTAATTTTGCTCTCTTTTCTCTCAACCCCTGCCACAGAACAAAATGTAGCATGGCATTCCTAAAGGCTTTCCAATCATTCCATACATGTGAATGACACTTACAATGATTAGACACACATCATGGGCACAGACACACCAAAGTTTTCTTCTGATATATTTCATTATTTTTTAAAGGAAGAGGATAGTTACAGAATGAGATATCCAGAAATAATTTTTATTTGTTCATAATATATTTTAGATACTTTTTTTTTTTACATGAAACAAGCTTTTTGAAATCACAGTGATTTTGTGATGTTACTAAGATAAAAAAAAATCATGACAACTATTTCCAAACTGGAGAATTCTTTCACAAGAATTATTTTTTTCATCCTTCAGTACACACATGTGCTAAAACACATGAACACATATTCCCAAACACTAAGAAAAAAATAAAATTCCAATAAAAATTTGAAAACAATTTTATAAATTCAAACAATATTTTGTACAAATACTGATGCTCAATGAAGACTCTGAAGAAGTCTATAAAACTAATTAGGTAATAATCTTGAGATCAACTTACCTACATTGCATGAAGAAGCACAGAGAAATAATTTTTGAAATGAATATAATTTCTTGGAAAATCCATAGGTAACATATATGATATTAAGCAATGACAATATCTGAAACAGTTTCATTAATTTGGAAGGTGTATCTAAAATATATAAAGTAAATGTAAATTAAATAAAATATAATAATAAAATAAAATATTTTTATTTTGTTAACCTTGATATATGTCATTTTAGAATAAATATATGAAAAGTATTAATGAAAGTATGAGAGATTTTGTGATTTAAGATTATGTGAAGTATTTCAAATTATCACAATATTTAAAGACAAATGAAAATAGACATATATTTTACCTAAATTAAATGGCCAATGTGTTAATAGTTCATTCTTTCTTTTATTACAAAACCCAGACAGATTAATAGATTCACCATGGCATTTTCATACATACATATACTTCAGTCAGTTCAATTCCTCCACCACCCTCCCTTATGAAATATCTGATTTGTTTCACAAAAAGAGATGAGCACCTAAAAATCATGCATTATGCAATAATCGTATGTATGTGAATTTAAAGTACAACTTTTTAAAAAGCATACTAGGTGAGTACAGGGAGATCTGTTTTAGGGAACTACTATGCATCAAAGCAAAAAACAACACAAGATAAAAAAGTGAAACAGAAAATGCAACCCCTCCAAAGACAAGGCAAACTGAGAATGAAACATTCATCCCTCTACTCCATATTTTAAGGCTAAATTTATAGCAAACTTCATTTTTAAGACAAGGTCTATCTGGCAGGATGTTGGATAGGCTCAAACACAACAAACACAGTGGCTCTTTGGCCTGGAAGGCTCCTTGGCCCCTGATAATGCAGTCACTATCCTAATACTTTCAGAGTAATCAGTGGTGAGTGTCAATTCATGGAGGAAGCAAAACTGACATTGTTACAGGCCCATGATTGCTGGCTCCCCTAAGTACAATAAAAAGTGAAAATTAGTACTTATAGTCAAGGTTTTATTCAATCTATTTTCAAATATTATCACTGCAGAAAAGCAAGAGTGGTTAGTAAACTGAAACACTAAACTTTCCAATGGAAGGAGAGTTCCCATCCTGTCTCAGACCAAAGAAAAGAAAAGGGTTCTGTGGAGAGCCAAAGGGCAACCGCGCCCAAAAGATGGCGCTGAAGGAGTAGGTCAAGTGGTCTATATCCGCTGAAAAGCAAGTCTATATTTAGGCATTGCCTGATTAGCCAGTTCGCTTCCGCTGTATAGCCACCTATCCCAGAATGCCACGTGTCCTTCAGGCATTGGCTGATGACTAGGTATATATATACTGGGAGAGACCTGAGAAGACCCTTTCTCTTTTTTTTGTTTTTGCTCGAGCAAAGGATCCTGAATAAAACAGCAGAAAGAAGAGTTCGCGGTCGCGTCTTCCTTGCTGGTCGAGGGGGAAGCGACAACTGGTGGCCCGTACGGGGATCCTGACTTCCACTGCTGCGGCTCAGAACTTTCTGCTGTCAGGGTAGCTAGCTGCTAAGTCCCCAGGTAAGGTGGGACCGATTCAAGACCTCGGAAAAGGAGGCGATTCCTAATCATCAAGGATTAGGTGTAAGTTCCCAGGTAAATTGGGACAATCTCAAGACCTCGGAAAAGGAGGCGATTCCTAATCATCAAGGATTAGGCGAAAGTTCCCAGGTAAATTGGGACAATCTCAAGACCTCGGAAAGGGAGGC
>PVIC010049238.1:0-13229 GCA_004025085.1 Thryonomys swinderianus
GGAGTAATACATACCACAAATGCTGGGCTTGGTGGCTCCAGCCTATAATCCCAGCACTCTGGAGGTAGAGGCAGGATGATTGCTCAGTTCAAGGCTTGCCTGAGCTACATAGTGAGCTCAGGACCAGGCTGAACTACAAAGTAAGACCCTGTTTCAAAAAAAAAAAAAAGTTGAAATTTTAACCCCCAGGGCATGTGAATATGACCTTGTGGAGGTCATTGGGGTCTTTGTAGATGCTATCAAAATAAAATGCTATCATACTAGATTACATGGGCTCTAAATCCAAGCACAGTGTCCTTCCAGAGACACTAGTGTCAACTATGCCCAAAGCAGGCTGGAAAGAGCTGACCCACAATTCACTTGTTTATAGAAGTGACTGCAGCCTAAGCCCACATGCTGAGCTCAGAGTAACTCGCACCCAAATTCTATTTCCACAATTAAGACTTTCTTAACTAGAAGGATAATGTTCTAATTACAATATATTATATTAAAATATATGTTAAAATATATTATATTAAAATATATATTATATATTAAAATATATATAATATATATTAAAATATATTAAATATATTTTGTCTATTCTTATGTGTTTTTTTCTATTCTATTCTATTTCTAATTTGAGCCTTGCTTACACTAATTTCCAGAGAAACCATATGGCTGCACATCCTGGAACAGTTCCACCCTTGCATGTAACTTGTCTTTGTCTCAGTTGACTACTAATAAAAATCAGTGCCTTTGTCTGTTGCACTAGCATCGGTCATCCTGGTGCCCCATTTTTTGTTGCACTTAGTTCTGTCTTTTAGTTTTCTTTCTCAGGCCTGTGTCATACACTGAGCAGGAGAGTGAAGCCCACTACAGAGGTTTGCAGTTACTTTATAGGGGTCCCCAGGAGAATGCCACATGTGGGCGGAGACAGCATCTGGAGTGAGACACATGCAAAGATGTCCAGTAACCAGGAGAGGCTGCGAGAAGCAAAGAAGGGCTCTTCCCTAATGCTTTCAGAGGGAGCAAGCCCTTCACCCCTTTGATGTTGGCCTTCTAACCTCCAGAAGTGAGAAAGAATTAACTTCTGTCCTGCACAATAAATCTTAACAGGTAAAGGCATGGTGCAAAGAACTGAAAAGGGGGGAAAAAGAACCGAAAATGCAAAGAACTGCCAAAAGAGTATAAATAAAGGAGGCCGGCTAATTAAATCTAAATCACAGAATGTAAACCCGGAAGGTCATTCACAATAAATAATAATGACAGCACTAATAGCCACAGCCTCCATTCATGGAGCATCTGCTATGTCAGGCACTGGGCTCCACATTTGTCTTCATTTCCTCTGATGCTAACAACAACCACAGGGTAAATGTTCTTACTACTAAGATGAGAAGATCGTCTGGAAGACATTCAGAGGTTTACTCAGGGTCACACAGGGTTGTAAATGCCAGAGCCAGATTCAAAACCACTCTGTCTTGCTTCGAACCTTTCATCTTTTCCAGGGTATCCACACATCGCAGTAGCACAAACGGTAAGTGGGTGCTGGGAGGCGAGGAGATGTACTAGATGGGAAAAGCTTGGGGCCAGAAAGTGAGGCTGAATTAAATGAGAAATGTGTTTTAAAAGAGCTCCATCATTCCAGTCAATATAGAAAGAACGTGAGACTGCAGGGAGAGTTTCCTTTAGTCTTTCTTCTTCCCTCTTAGGGAGCATACAGTCTGGGAGTTTAAAAGAGAACTAAGATTTGTGTGGCCACATGCATGGTCACCAGAATGTACCAGGAAGGGGAAAGAGAAAGCAAACCCAACTCTCTTTTCCTACTTAGGATTCTAGGAAAAGTGTAATGAGAGGAAACTTCAAAGCTTTCGCAGAAAGGTGGAGGCACAGGAAGCCAATGACAGGGACCCCAAAATCTAAACATTTAGGATCTCTCAATAAGGATGAGAGCTGAATATATTTGGATGGCGCCCATGTGGATAGGTTCCCAAAGAGCACTGGGCCAAGAAAGTTTAAGCACTAATAAAGCTACTTTCTTAACAAAAGGAAATAACTGAAAACAATTTATCCAAATGAAGGCTATTTTACAATAGTATATAGCAGATGACCAAGCTTTCTTCAATTAAGAAGAAATAAATATGGAAGAATGATCAAGTCGATGAAAACCTTCCTAGCTTGGGAAGGGGTAAGGGAATGGCAGGTCATGTTTAAAAAATGATTCAAAGAAAACTCAAAGGAAGGAAGAGAGCCAAAGTCTTTACAAAAACTAAATAAATGTTCCCAGCTGTGGTGGTACGGAATGCCCAGAGACGGAGAAAGAGGACGCCGTGGCCAAAACACAAACGAGCAAACGAGCAACGTCTGAGACAACGTCAAGGCAATGACAGAAGAAAAGGGAGATGAGGAAAGAATGGTGATACTTCTCGTGAACATTTTAATGTTCAGAAAGCAGAGAGTGTGCCAATAGTATAAAAGAGGCAATTAAGGAGAGGATGTTGGCGAACACCTGTGATCCCAGTACTAGGGAGACTGAGGTAGGAGGACCTCTGTAAGTTTGAGGCCAGCCTGGGCTACATAGAGAGGCCCTGTAGCAAAAAAAAAAAAAAAAAAAGGATAGAGGGTGAGAAGTTGAGCGAAAGGTTTGACACATGGAGGGTTAGCCCCAGTCACTACCTTAGGCATTTTCCCTTTTCTTTCCTTTCCCTTCCCTTCTTTTCCTTTCCTTTCCACTTAAGGCAATTTTTTAACCTCTCTGTACCTGTTTCTCTCTATGTGTAAAATGGGATAAAAGGACTCTTACACTTTCATTATCTTCTATGGCTATGAGGAGTAAATGAGATGCACACAATGCTTTCAGCACAGCCCGGCTCACAGGGAAGGGTCAATAAGCATTATGATGATGACTCGTTATTTATAATAACCTTGAGAGGCACAAATCAGCAGATAACTCTGCAACTGCAGACACAATGTGGGACGATTTCGAAGAACGATTTCAAGGGCAGAAAAAAAATGAAAGAGGGATGTGGACTAATGTTGGAGAATGAAAAGACAGGACCGCTCTTAAATAGTGTATGGATCAAATACGGCCGTGAAAGTGAGCTGCACTGTCGGAGTGGGGAAGGGAAAGGGCTCGGGGTGGGGCAGACTCAGTCCCAGCGGCATCTGAGAGACACTGCGATGAGCTCTGCAGTGAAATAATGAGGGCTAATGATAGCGGACTGAGGAAAGAGGAAACACAGAGGTCATATCCTAAATGCACATCAATAAAGGATAGTTAGATTATGGTACATCTATAATTTACGGTCATCATGAAGGACATAGCAGTTCCATACGTGCCGACATGGAGGCACCCTGTTCTGTGGTACTTTGTGATACACTGCAGAACATCATATACATTAAATTATTCTGTTAAAATATTTTATGTGATTATATGGACATAAATGAACCAGACACACAGAGCCTAAGGAATGGAGCTGGGTGTGGAAGCTTAGTTTTTCCCTTTTTTTTTATTAGTACTCAGTGAAAGCAAGTGTAGATTTTGTAACAAAGCCATCTGGGGGTTAGGTTCGAGTTGGTTCAGTGGCAGAGCATGTGCGTAGCATGCACGAGGCCTCGGGTTTAATCCCTGGCACTCCCACATTTATTTAAACTGGCTTGGTAGGTCTACGCCTTATGTAACCTTGAACAAGGTACTTCCTTCTTTGCCTCAGTCTGACCCATCTGAAAATGAAAGTGAGAACCGACAGGGCCACAGTGAGGATGCGGGGCCCTCCAGACAGGGCCTGGCATCTGGACGCTCCACCACTGTGTGCTATGTGAGTGTCACGGCTCCAGGAGGTCCCAGAGCTGTTTCACCACCAGCAAGATGAGTCCATTCTGGGAAGGAAAAAGCCAAATAGAGGAGAACAGAGAGAATTCATGAGGATTAAAAGTGAAGAGGGGCCAGGTATGGTGGTTCATGCCTGTAATCCCAGCACTAGGGAGACAGAGACAGGAGGATTGCTGAGTTCGAGGCTTGCCTGGACTACACAGTGAGCTGAGGGCCAATCTGAACTACAAAGCGAGACCCTATCTCAAAAAAAAAAAAAAATGAAGAGGGGCCCTCTGGCTATTCTTGTATGTGTTTCCAAGGAGAGGCTCAGAACCACTTTGTAAAGCTTCACTCGAAATCTTGTATGTATCTTTGATACTGTATTAAATGTCTGGGTTGGATGTATAGTGTGAATGCCCAGATTCCGACTGCTAAGTGGCCCTGTCCAAGACTAGGGTACATCTTATTAAGTTAATTAATTTCTAATGGACCCAGTCTAACTATACAAAGAGAAAAAAGTTCCATGTACCTACACATTTCTTGTTAGGTGAGTTCCAAATTTCTTTTTTGTTTTTTTACTAACGTTACAAAGGGAGTCTTTTCCTCCATGACACTTTTTCTTGAAAACTCTGGGGATGAATCCTACCTGATTTTAAAATGTATCTATGAAACAATAATTAGAAATAGCTGCTGAAGAGAAAATGAGAAGATCAACGGATAGAGTAGAGAATGCAGAAATTGACTCGAATTCATATGGGAATTTTGCTTATTATAATCAGAAGGGAGAAAATGAATTAATCTGCAAATTACAGTGGGAAAACTAGCTATCTGTTTAGAAAAAGATTCTTTTGTAAGGCTTATACCAAGTAAATTCAGATTAATCAGAGATGCTTTAAATGAAACTATTAAGTCAGATTAATCAGTATTTTTTTAAAATAAAGCTGTTCCAGGAATAGAAGAACATAGGTTAATTTATCTTAAATCATAGAATAAGAAATGCTTTCTAGGAAATACATATAAAACCTAGACACTATAAAGGAAACTTAAATATTTATGTGATCCAACTCATTTGTGATGGTTTGAGTTTAGGTGCCCCCGCCCCAAAGCCTCACGGAGGATGAGGTGGGACTTTCTTTTTCACAGGTAGTTGAATCTGGAATGTGTGATACTGGGGTTAAAGGTGTGTGATAACTAAGCCCTAGCTTGGCACCGCCCTAATCCCAGTAGTCTGAATAACGTAAAAAGGTCAGAAAGATGCTATTAAACGCTCTCCCCTGTTGCCATTGCTAGATGTGGGTACCACAAACTACCTCTTGCCCCCTTTGCTGCCTTGTAAGTGCCATGCTGTTTCTCCTCTGTGGTGCCTGTCTGCCACCCCAGCCTCAGAGCCAGCTGATTACAGAGTGAAACCTCTTCAAACTGTAAGCCAAATAAACCCTTTCCTTTTTAACTGTAGGTGTCAGGTATTTTGTCTCATCAATGAGAGAAAAGTAACACATCATTCAAACATACTGAGAACGTTATCTGCAACACATATAAAAAGGCCAATTTTAAAAAATTTATAGTTTATTCCAGTTAATTAGGAAATATATGAAATATGTGATAAATTAATTGAAAAGTAAATGAATTAAAGCAACCAGTTTATTGAAACAGCCTGTAGTTGTAATAGTCAATATACACTAAGAGGAAGCACAGGAGTCCCAAGTCCTAACGCTGATTCCAGGGAGGCCAGAGGGCTGTGATGGATAGTGCCAGTCCATTTACGACAGCCAATGATGTGTGTGTGTGTGTGTGTGTGTGTGTGTGTGTATGTGTGTGTGTGTGGCTTGCATCCTAGGACCATGACGTGAGTGGCTTCCAGGTCAGCAGAACATCATGAGGCTGACTCATACAAGTTAGAAGTGAAAGGGAGAGTTTTCCTAACTTTTTAATTCAGTGGGTTCAAGTTTCAACTTGAGAGGGAAAAGAGAAAATTGTACCCCGGTGTAGTACCTGCCTAATTTCCTTCCTAATTTCCTTGCATAGCCTGAAGATAACTATACACAATATTTTTAATAATTTTATGTATGAAACAAGGTTTTGTATGTTGAACCATCAGAGAATTTTAGATTTCATTTCCTGTCTCTTTCTATTGCCAAGTACTGCATCTTACACCCAGAAACGCTCCCGACACAGCACATTTGGAGCAAGGCTACTCTTATCAGGGTACAGCTATTGTTTCTGAAGCATCTGACAGTTGTTCAAATGCCCCTGTTCTCCTGTCTGACAGCTTTTCTTTGATAAATATAGGCTGCCTGTGATATTTCTACGTGTAGGATTTCCCGTTTCTTTTCTAGATCCTTGGCTGGGAGCACATTGGTCACAGTAGCCTCACTGTGTATGAGCTTGCTTTGTATTTGAAAATATCCTCTTAAGAGCCTACTGTACACCTGCACTGTCTCAGTCTTTCAGCACTGATGTTTATTGTCCAGTTGCTATTTTGTGTGTTCTTAAAGGTGAAACTTGAAGGTACAAAGCTATCAAGTAATTCTTAAAAGTACAGAAAGGCTCCGTATCCCTTATCCAGAATGCTTAAAACTGAAGTGTCTGAGATTTCAAATTCTGCAATTTGTAATATTTGCATGTAAATAATGACAACTTGAGGGGACTCAACTCAAAATTAAAAATTCATTGATAGTTCACACATAGCCTGAAGATAACTATACACAATATTTTTAATAATTTTATGTATGAAACAAGGTTTTGTATGTTGAACCATCAGAGAATTTTGGATTTCATATTTCACATTCTGCACTAGAGATTTCAACCTGTAGTTCTCTGTCCCCGTCACACACACTGCCTGACCTTCCTGTCTCCAAGGCTCCTGGTTGACTGCTGAGGTCACTACTCAACACACAAGCAAAGGTCAGTCTTCACAGTGTCTGGGTAGGGTTAGTTACTTTTTTTTTTTGAGATAGGGTCTCGCTTTGTAGTTCAGGCTGGCCCTGAGCTCACTATGGTGCCCAGGCAAGCCGCCGCGAACTCAGCAATCCTCCCGTCTCTGCCTCCCGAGTGCTGGGATTACAGGCGTGAGCCACCACGTCCAGCATTGTGGTATGCGGTGTTGATTGTTGGTGGGCGTGTCTCCATACCCAGCATTATATGTGGTTACCGGGGATCGAACTCAAGTCCTTGCACTTGGGAGGCCGGCGCCGGAACCACTGAGCTAACCCTCTGGCCCAGGGTTAGTTACATTTAAAAGAAAGAGTCCAGTAAAAAATTGTTTTGCTTCTCCCAGTCATAAAAATGAGACAGAATGCAAATACTGAGAAATATGATGCAGAAATCACTTAGAGGTTGTTGATCTAAGCACTACTTTGTTGTAATGTAATTATATAAAAGTAATTATACATAAAGATACACAAGGTGGCCTCTCAACTTACAAAGAGGTTACATCCCAACAAATCATCAGGACCTAAAAATATGTCGGAAATGCACTTACTATGTCTGCACTAGTGAATGTCACACCTAACACTTTCAGTACCAGTCTCCCTTGGAATCTTGCAGTACCACTCCTTATAACCAGAGCAGCAAATCACCTGCTCCAGGAGAAGTCAGAATTCAAACAGGTACTGAACATGTGTCACCTGTGCGCCAAGAACATCAAAAAGTCCTAAGGTGATCCCTCCTAAGGCAAATACATCAGTACAGATATCTATACATGGCAAGAAGTACACAAATAAGTGCTGTGCAAGTTCTATAAATATAATTACACATTCATTCAAAGTAAGAGTGTACGTGAACTTGAATTATGATGCCTACCATGGGTGACTATGTGTATTATCTTTTAGGTGTATTATCTTTCATGTGTCTTATTTAATCCCCAAAATTACTTTGATCAAATTAATACTTTATTACACCTCATCTGTGGTTGACTAAAGGGGACCACAAATTCTTTGCCACTCCTTCCTCAGAAGGGGAAGAGGGTGGTCCCCTCCCCAGATCTGGCCGGGCTCTGTATTGCTTTGGCCAGTAGCTGATGGGGAAGTGGTGCCGCATGCCAGGTGCTAGCCCCATGCCTTAAAAGTGGGCCTTTTCCTCCTCCTGTGCCCTAGCTTTTTGATCCCTGAGGCTCTATTGTAAAACGTCAACTACTCAGCAAAAGACACTGCCCAGAAAGTCTCTGAGCCCAGTTTTCCAGCCAGGCCCATCAAGGTGCCAGACTATGGGTAATGCTTCCTGCACTGGAACCGAGCAGCTGCCAGCTAAGTACCACCAAATGACCCCGTCCATGCCACATGGAGCATAAGAGCTGCCAGCAGAGCATTGCCCAAATTTAACTGTTGATGCACAAATCATAAGATTCAATCAACTAGATGCCGCGTTAGGCAACTGACTGTTGGGTAGTTTGTTTACAGAGCAATGGTCAACTGGAACTCGGATGCACAGATGGAAACCATGGTCATGGAGTGACTTGTTCCACATCACACACACCTCATTAGTAGCAGCTAAAACTCCAGTTCAGGCGGCCTGCTTTGTTCTTAGCCCCACCACTGAATTATATTGAAATGACATCGAATGTTTAGGTTAGAGAGTGTGTAACATCTGTATTCTTTATGGCATCTGCTATAGTGCCTATCTATTGAAGAACTGATGCTAAAGGCGTTTTTTCCCATGCACATTTATCTATTTACACATATTTTCCCATCTTTCTGCATTTTAACATGGGATGAATTCCTCCAGCAGATCTGCCTGTGTTTATTTTAAGATAGTAGCAATTCTCATTTCTCTTCCGCCTTTAGCACAGATCCTATCAGCAGTCTGTTCGACACCAAGAGGGTAGAACCAAGACTGCAGACCAGTTCTGGGCTTCGGAAAGCTGATTACTACAGTAGCAAATGGACTCTCCCGGGGTAATTTTGCTGGGGTCTCGGCAGTTTCCCTGATAAGCTATCATTCCATCTATTTGATATTACTCTGCATTGTTTCCTGGAAAGGGGTTGGGAGTCGGGTACAGAGGAGACTTGATAAGAGCTTCTTGATGGGCAAACAGATCTGTCCCTGCAGCCCCTCTGGAGCCAAAAGGTCAGGGGTCACAGGCCCAGAGGAACTGATGAAATTAAGGGACAAAGCTCATTAAACACTTCAACAGCACACATGGTGGTGTAGACACTATTGTTCCCAAAATACAATAAATAACATAATCCATCCCACTAAAGAAAGCAGGTTCTCTGAGAAGAAGTTATGTTTTGTTGTTGAAGGACATTTTCATAGCAAAAAAAAAGATAATGCACTAAGCTTAGACTGATTTCTGGTGCCACTTCCTAAATATCTTGATTTCAGCCTTCCAGAGACTGATCACATTGAGAGAAAGGGTACAAATGAGAGACCACAACTGTCAACAGCATCTCCAGAATTTAAAACATAATGTTAATAAACTACAGCAGAACATGTCTAAATATGATCATTTAATTGATTCTTATATTTTAATGTGTTACACTCTAGAAATATCTAGGATAAAACAGAATTCAGAGAACTTAGAGATCAAGCAACCAAATGGTTCTTGAACAATGAATATTCATTCAAATATACCCCCTTTTACAGATGCGTAAACTGAGTCTTAGAAATATTAACTTGCCAAAGATCACATAGGTAAGATGATAGGGGAGACTGGAATTAAACTTAGGCTGATGCATTCTAATTCCATAATTTAGAAATTAGAACCATTCTACTTTTATCTGTTTTATGCATATGGTTAAGAAGCATACGATTAACTTTTTAAAAAATTATTTGAAAATGACTATGTTAATGTAGCTGCTGCCTAGGTCAGCAAAGTCACAGAGATCTCCACTGGTTTCTGAACCTCCCTCAAAGCTGTTCTGGACTAAGAACTAGACTCCATGGTGTGCAGTGCCATCCAGTGCCTCTCCCTGAATGTCCAGCTGCTCACAATATAAACTGGGTCACATATATTCACTTTTTTCTACCATTCTCCCCCTCTTTCTCTCTAGGCTCCCCCCTCTTCCTCTATCTCTGTCTCTGTCTCCCAGAACCAAAGGTACGTAACAAGAGCTGATCTAGACCTTGGGATGAAAGGGAACCTTTCTATGTCAACTCATAGCTACAACAGTGAGAAAGCCATTAACCAGCCTCATTCCAACAGACATCAAAGATCCAAAGCTGTGCCTGGCCGTGGTGTGAGCAGGTGACTGAAGACCAACAATGACCACAGAGACAGAGGTGCCCCGGGGAAAGATAACAAAGCACACACATACACACTTTCACATGAGGTAAAATGATGAAGCTAGGACTTTCTTTCCATCAAGGACATGTAAACTGTTCAAAGAATTTTGGAAATGCATAGGCTAAGCTGTAGAAGACAGGAATGCTATACTTGTTCTTTCCAAACTTTGGTCTTAGTAGAACATACGTTCAGACTACAGTTCAAAGTGTGCACATCTGTGAAAGAAAAATAGCACCATGGACAAAAAAAATGCAATGGAATCCACTTTATCAGCATTTCTTAAGATGGCTCTTAAAATAATATCTAAATATAGGCTTTCCATGCCAGAGTGGAGACAGATGTGCCTTCATATAATACATGGGTGTTTGTCTATTTTCTGATGACCTTTGGACTTCTAGTGTGGGCTTCTAGTTTTGGTTTTAAAACAGATGTTAGTAAATGTCTGTCCCAGAGCCCCAAATCCTAATCTTCAAGGAATCCAATTAGCTTTTTCCTTTCTTCTGTCAAGTTTCGGCCAGATTCTACTTTGTGTCAATATGGACCATGATCGGAAAATAGTCAAAATACTATGATAATTCAGATTGAAAGCTATCATTTCAAGCATTTACGTGGTAGTAACCTAAACATAGTGCCAGATGCAACAGTGTAATTTTTCCCTTTATCTTCGCAAAATTATATGCTCAATAAGTGTAATTTTATATAGCCAAACACATATAATAGCTGTACTAGCCAAATGTTGCCTAGCAAAAGTCTATTAAAGCATTAATCAATAAGAATGACTAATGCTAGTGTATGACAGTTTCAACATCAGCATTGTTAGCCTCTGCAGGACACCTGAATAGCAGTTCATCCCTAAATTACTACAGCTTAAATGGCTGAAAACATTTGGGCTTTCTTCAATAGGCAATTGCTTTTCTTTGGAATCTTGTTTATAGTCTTGTTAACAGGCTTTTATTTTTCTTCAGACAACTTCTGCAAAAAAGTCAACTTTGTAACCCCTGCATAAATATCACAAATTCTAACTAGTCAACTATACATCCAAGCAATTTTGCTATAATGTCTTTATGATGACTTTTTAGAAAACCATTAATAAATCAAATCATTTTGGGGAAAAAAATCCATCAAGGAGCTTGTTAAAAGAAACCTTTGATCAACCCAAGAATTTCTGACAACTCAGATGATCATCTTCTAATGGACTTGTTTTCAAAATTCAGATCTTTAGGAAGGGATTGTTTTTTAAACAGTTATGGGTGCACTGATAACTTTGGCTCCCATAACTTTGGCTCATCAGACTACTCTACATCTTTTTGCTTCTTTTAAAAGTAAGCTTTATGAGCAATTTTTAAAAGTACTTTTAAACTTATAATATTAAAATCTTGTAAAAAGATGAAGTTGAGTTTTTAAGATGACAATTTCAGAAAACTTGTCTTGTTCTTATGCCATTAAACTGTGACTACAAAGAAAGAAAGCAGAGATTGTCATTCCCCAAGTTTAATTTTATGGCTTTTTTTTTTTTGAGACAGGGTCTCACTTTGTAGTTCAGGCTGGCCCTGAGCTCACTATGTAGCCCAGGCAAGCCTCGAACTCAGCAATTCTCCTGTCTCTGCTTCCCAAGTGCTGGGATTACAGGCGTGAGCCACCTCGCCCAGCTTTATGGCCATTTTTTTAAATTACTAAACTGGAGTGTGATGAATTCTGGCTCTTTCCTTAGCCAGAGTGTTTGCACTTGTTAAGAACTAAAAATATTCAGCAGTCTCAAGAGAATAAAATTTCAGCTAAATGGATTATGATCAACTTACAGGTAGGAACAAATTCATGGGTCCCCAAAAATTTGAACACACAACTGCCATGTGATCCAGTACTTCTACATCTCAGTATGTACTGAAAGGAATTGAAACCAGGGACCTGAAAAAGATATTTGTGTATCTGTACATCAGTGTTCCTAATGGTGCTATGCAAAGTAACCAAAGTGGGGAAACAGCCCAATAGTCCATTGACAGATGGACAAACAAAGAAAATGTGCTGGATACACACAGGGAGGAAACACTGACGTGTGCTGCAACATGGTCTGATTCTGCAGACATTATGCTCAGTGAAGTAAGCCAGACACTACAGGACAAACATCATGTGATTCTGCTTGCATGAGGTGCCTCAAGTAGTCAACTTCAGAGACAGGAAGTGGGAAGCACTTGTCAGGAGGTAGCAGCAGGAAAAGGCGAGGTTATTGCTTGATGGGTAGAGTACTGCCTTTACAAAATGAAGAATCATCCTGGAGATAGATGGTGACAATACTTACCCAACAATATACAAGTACTTAAGTCACTAACTGCACACTTAAAAGTAGATCAAATGGTAAAATTTATGTTGTATATATTTTACCATCCATAATATTTTTAAAAAGCAATTGGTGGTGTTTTATTGTGATGGTATTCAGTGACTATGATGCTATCCAGCGACTTTTAAATTAGAGGTAGATATAAATAAAAGCCAAATTCCCAAAAAGTGTGCCTTGTGGTCTCTGCCAGCCCCCAAAAGAACTCTCCTGAGTTCCAGGACACAAGCACTGTCATGTGAGGGTGCCGGAGGCAGGAAAATGGGCTTGTTTTAAAATTTACCTTGGTCTCTTCCTTTCCAGATCTTTCCATAAATGACTGGTTTTGCATATTCAAAGAAATTCCATGTATTCTCTTCCTTTCTCTCTCCTTTATTCTCCTCCCCCTCTCTGTCTCTCATACTACTATCAAAACAGAGGTAAAAACAACTCTTTAGGGGAAAACAGAAAAGAAAGAGTTTAAAAAATCAAAATGTGAACATCTCTAGTAGACATGGCAGTTTGAGTTGAAGGAGAACTTTATATAAAATGCCAAATGTAATGTCAGGTCAAAGAACAGAATTAACATGAACATGAAGTGTTGAATCATTTGCAGTTTTAATTTCAAAACTCACATATACTAGTTTAATGCTACAGAAAAATGTAAGCTTAATGAAGAATCTTAAATCCTGATGAAAAGAAAACTACTAGATCATTATACTGTCATGTACAAAAGAAGGGAGGAATCTACTTCACCAAATATTGAGATTAAATGTTAACAATATTCCTCATAAATGTAGTATTAATTTATCAGTGAAAGTAATAGAAATTAGAAGATGGCACAGCATGTAGTGTTTATCATGCTATATACTTATGCATATAAGGACTGTCATTTTGCAAAC
>PVIC010049239.1:0-13224 GCA_004025085.1 Thryonomys swinderianus
GAGTGCTAGGATTACAGGCGTGAGCCACCACGCCTAGCACTGTGGTATGTGGTATTGATTGCTGGTGAGTGTGAGTCACCACACCCAGCATTGTATGTGGTTACTGGGGATGGAACCCAGGACCTTGGGCTTGCGAGGCAGGCGCTGGAACCACTGAGCTAAATCTCCGGCGCGTCAGAATAATTTTGATTTGGATTCCCGTAATGACTAATGATGTTGAACATTTTTTTCATATACTTATTGGTGTGTGTACTTTCAAGAAGTATCTGTTTCTGTTTTCTTAGAGACCTAAGCAGGACATCTTTGCCTATGCTTACGACCTCGTGTTTCCTCAATGTTTTCTTTTACCAACTTTACAGTTTTGGTTTTTTTATCTAGATTTCTGACCCAGTTTGAATTGACTTTTACACAAGGAGAGAGATAGAGCTCTAGTTTCAATCTTTTCACAGAAATGGGTGTCTAGTTCCCCAGCACCATTTATTAAAGATGTTGTCTTCCCTCTAACGTATGTATTTTGGCTTCTTTGTCTGGGATCAAATGGCCATACTGCATGGGTCTCTTTGTCATTTCTTCTACTCCATTGGCCTGTAGAATAACTTGCAAGTGGGTATTGTGATGCCTCCAGCCTTGCCATTTTCATTTAGGATGGCTTTGGCTATGGCTCTTTCGCATTTCCCTATGATTTTTAGGATTTTTTTCTAGTTCTCTGTGTTGTCTACTTTAATTGACCCTTTATTTACTGGATTTATTTACATTAGTGATACTAAAAGACATTAAGAGCTCATGTAAGCTTTACATGATTCACACATGTAGAAATGCAGTGTAATATTCTATAAACCATGTTGTAAATAGATGCACTGTTGTTCAGGTTTAGCTGTTCTGTGGGAAGAACACAAGCAGAGTAGACTGAACATAATTTCTGGAGCTCTGAGGATTTTTGGCCTAGTAAATGACAAGACAACCTGTCCTTTAATGTCCTGAAGTCAGATACTAGCTTTTCCTCTCTAGGTACCAAAATCCTAGATGATATCTCCAATATGAGGTTGTTTTGTCTAATGTGCAGTGCAGCCAACTTCAACAATAACCAGATAATGTATGGCAGTTTATATGTCAGCACTCGCTGTGGCAGCTTACACTTTTATTTCTAAATTTTACTCTGTTTTAAACTTCATGCACCAACACTGCTAACTTCAAGTTTTTTCCTTCCGCTTCCTTGGTCTTCATAAAAGACAGGTTCTTGCTCATAATTAGGCATTTGCTTAAAGGAATGTTGTGGCTGCTTTGATCGTGTATCTAGATCACTAGACCTTTATATTAGCAATAAGCCTGCTTTGCTTTCTTGTCATTCAAGTGTTTGCTGGAGTGGCACTTTTAATTTCCTTCAAGAAGTTTTCCTTTGTATTCACAACTGGGCTAAATGTTGCCACGGGCCTCGTTTTCAGCCTGTCTCAGCTTCAGTACACCTTCCTCACTAACCTTAATCACTCTGCTCTTTTGATTTAAATTCAGAAATACACTACTCTTCTTTTCACTTGAAGATTTAGAAGCCAATAGAAGGTTATTAGTTGACCTAACTTTCAGAATTGTATCTATGGAGACAGGGAGTCCCAAGGAGAAGGAGAGAGATGGAAGAGTACCCTGTTGGAGGAGCCGTCAGGACAGACACATTTATCAATTAAGTGTGTTTGTGTGTAGGCATGATTTGTGGGGCCCCGAGACAAATTACCACTGTAACATCAGAAGTCATTCAAAAAACATCACCATCACAGTTATAATAATGATGAAAAAGCTCGAAATATCATAAATATTACCAAAATGTGACATAGGTGCATCGAGTTAGAAAGATTGTGCAATAGACTTGCTCAATGTGGGTCTGCAAGAAATTTCTCAAAACACACTTTCTGTCAAGTACAATAAAGTGAAGCACAATAAAAATAGGCGTGTAGTTGTTAGCTCCGGTTTGTACATAATAAAGCTGAAGTTCCATGCAGTTAATTGATGTGCTCAGTCACACGGTACATGGCAGAGTCAAGGTCTGAACATACTTCTCTCCTTTTGCACCTCAGTATATTTATCTTCTTTGGTTACTGAAAAGGGACACTCACCACAGTTTTTGGCAAAGAGCATGTCATTTCAGTTTCCCATAACAAACAATTCGTATTTCAGAGCACTAAGCTAAAACTGCGGCCTGGAGCGAGCTGCCTGACCCCACAGTCCTTGTTTGATCTCCCTTCCCTCCGTTGCACCCGTGTGATCTGTTAGTCTCAGCACAGCCCTGTGAACTGGGCTTTCTTCTTTCAGGTACAAGGAAGCGATGGGAAGAGGTGAAGAGGCTTGGCTGAGGGAGTGCACAGATGAAAGGGGCTCCGCCAGGCATCTGAATTTTCCTTGCTTACCCCCAAAGGCTTCCTTCACTACACTCTGGTGACAACAACCGGGAGAAGATGTTAGGCGGTGGAAAGAGTTCGACCCTAAGAAATCTAGAAACTGAAACAACTTCTAGACCGTTTAGTAGATCCAGTCTTCTTTGCCTGTTGAAAAATAATAGAAACTACCATTTCCTAAGCTTTTTAGTCTACTAAACATGTTTTAACTTTCATTTATTCATTGATGAGTTTTCCCATTTTAAGTAATTTAATCACAGGGAGATTGATTTGCCCAAGTTCACACAACGGATGAAGCTGCGTTTTTCTTCCTTGTTTATTGATATATTTGTAATATTATAATGTTTATACTCCTTTTAGGGAATTGGTGCATATGTATTTTATATCTGGATCATTTTTGGGCTGTTTGCCCCTCTCCCGATTTTCTCTCTCTCCCCCATCCCTTTTTCCATTTCCAAAAAGTTGGCTTCCATCTCTTTTATTTTGCTTTTAAATTAGTTACATTTTGGATTTCTCATACAAGAAAAACTATGTGACATTTAACTTTTGCACCTGATTTATTTCACTTAACATTATATGTTCAAGTTCCATCCATTTTCCTGCAAATGACATAAATTCATTCTTTATGGCTTAATAAAATTCTGCTGGATATAGATACTTTTTAGTATATATGCTGCTGAAGTGAGCACTGGATATAGATACTGTTTTGTCACAATTTCTTTGATTTCCATTTTTATCTTTATTTTTAATTTCAATTTAATTTTATTTTTTTGAGACAGGTTCTCACTTTGTAGTTTAGGCTGGTCCTAAATTCACTGTGTAGCCCAGGCAAGCCTCTAACTCAGCAATGCTCCTGCCTCTGCCTCCCGAGTGCTGGGGTGGCACTACACCCATGTGTATGTGGTATTGGTATGTGGTATGTGGTATTGATTGCCGGTGGGTGTGAGTTACCACACCCAGTATTATTGTATGTGGATACCAAAGATCAAACCAGGGACCTTGTGCTTGTTAGGCAGGTGGTGGAACCACTGAGCTAAATCTCTGGCTCCTCCATTTTTTTTTTTTTTTTGAGACAGGGTCTCACTTTGTAGTTCAGGCTGGCCCTGAGCTCACTATGTAGCCCAGGCAAGCCTTGAACTCAGCAATCCTCCTGCCTCTGCCTCCCGAGTGTTGGGATGACAGGCATGAGCCATCATGCCCGGCTCCTCCATTTTGATCTTTATAATTTTTTTTCCTCAACTAGTGTGGTTTGTACCATTCTTGCTTGTCTAGGAATGCATCATTATTCATTTGGCATCATTCTGTTTTTCTGTGTACTTATAGCTATGAACTTCTAAAACAGATTATTTTGTGCCCCACAGATTCTTGTATGTTGTATTGTAAGGGTCATTTATTTCTCAGCATTTTAAAATTTATTTCCTGATTTCTTCTATGATTCACTGATCATTCATAGTCTATTATTCAATCTCCATATATTTGTATAGATTGCATAGATATTTTTTGTGGTCGATTTCTAGTTTCATTCCATTGTGATATAGTAGGATACAGAAGATTTTTTTTTTTTTTTTTGGAGACAGGGTCTTGCTTTGTAGTTCAGGCTGACTCTGAGCTCACTATGTAGCCCAGGCAAGCCTTGAGCTCAGCAATCCTCCGGTCTCTGCCTCCCAAGTGCTGGGATTACAGGCATGAGCCACCACGCCCGGCAGGATACATAAGATTTTAAAAATTCTTTTATATTTATTGAGGTATACTCTATGGCCTAAAGTGTTACATTTTGAAGGAAGTTTTGTGTGTTCCTGACAATCTATGTTCTGCTCTTCTTTCTTTTTCTTTTTGGTGGTACCGGGGATCAAACTCAGGACCTTATACTTCCAAAGTAGGTGTGGTACCACTTGAGCTAAATCCCCAGCCCTTATGTTCTGCTCTTGTTAGATGAAATACTGTACATATCAGTTGAGTCCATTTGTCCTACAGTGTGCTTTAATGCTGATATTTCTTTGTTGACTGTTGTTAGGTTGACCAGTCTAACTGTGAGAGTAGGTTATTAAAGTTCCTCACTATGATTGTGTAGCACAGAAGAAAACAGGGACCCATGTTGTTGTCGTGGAGCTGTACACGGGAGGGTGAGGCACAGAGTCACACACACATACACACCAGTCTCTGGGGAGGTTTGTGGAATGCTTCCATTTAATGAATGCAGTATAGGGTGTTATAGTGGTGGGAGGGGTTTGCGGTGGCTCTTGGAGATTGGTCTATGGTTGTCAGAGCAGGAGCACAATGTTGGGGAGGACTGGGCACTCTCCGGCCATGGCGTGCCATTTAGCTCAAGGTTCGCTTTGGTCTCAACTTAGAGAGAGGGCCAAGGGCTCTCTCAGCACCTAGGAGACTGGCATGCGGTGCAGTTGGCTCAGCCAGACCTGGATTTCACCATCATCTCCTCCCTCTGTTTAGACCCTATGCCAACCATATGACATTTTTATGGGTTTGGTCAGATAGGGTGACCCTAAAACTAGACCACAAGCCCATGAACCTAACATGGACTAGTCCACCGTGAACCCCTCCCAAATGGAGCCCCACACATTATTAAAGTAACCACATCAAAGGACTAAGTCCATTTGGGACTGTAGGTCGACAGTGGCGGCACAGGTATCATGGAAGAGAGCCGAAGTCTGTCCAAGGGCTTGTGTAGTATTTTGAGCAAGTTGATTAACACTGGCAGCAGCGGTGATCCGGTTGAGCAAGGTGATTGAAGCAGTGGCAACTGTGGAGACTGTGGCCACCACAGACACAACGATGGCGATGATGGCCAAGGCCCCCAATCTACATTTCCTGTGTTGGTGAAGCATAAGGTTAAACAGGAGGTCGCTGTCCAACCAGTCTTTGGCAAGGGCTGGGCACACAGGAGCTGAAAGGTGAAATTGCTGAGTTGGGGGTATAGGACACATAGTCCGAGTCACCGCACAAGTAGGAGGTCCCAGAGACTCTGCAGAAGGAAGCACTGGTTCCAAGAGCCAGGAAGATGGGTCAGTGGTATTGGTCTTTAGGTCACCAGGGCGAGGAAGAGTCAGTTGGAGGTGAGATAGAAGTATTCCATGTGGTATCAACGGGAGACTCAGGGTGGATGCATGGATAAGTACAGGGTAAATGGAGGAGTCATTGCCAAAGGGGTGGGGAAGGGAGGAGTTCCAGTCAATTGAGACTAGACGGTGGGGGTTGGAAACTAGGGCTCACACTTGTGTGACCACGGCCTGGGTGTTGGCGGTGAGCGCAGCACACAGGAGGGCCACCAGCATTGGCCCCGGTATGGGGTAGGGGATGCTCGGAGGGGCCAAAGCACAAGCTTGATCATGGAGGTCCTTTATATCTCTCCAGTGTTCTTATTGGGGCATTGTGGCACTGGGCAGGGTCAACATTTTTTGGGCTGTTCCTGAAGCGAGAGCTTTCTCATTTGGCCGATGGGTGGATCAGGTGGTGGTGTAGGGCTTGACATCTTTTGTAGGGAGCCACCGTTCCACAGGCTGAGCTGCTCCTAGGAGTCGCGGTACAGGCTTAGACTGAGGTAGAGAAGGCCGGTGTCCTCCACACGGATCCAGTCATTCTTGTGAAGCAGCTTGTGGGAGATGCCGTGGAGGTGCTGGGCCAGGTGGAAGCTGGGCATCTCTGGGCGTGTCTTAAAGGGCGGGTGTGTAGAGCAGCAGGGTCCCTGCTGGCTGGTCCAAGTACCGCCACTCCCAGCAAGCATCCCCTGGGAAGCAGAGGCCCAGAGGGGCTTCGTTGAGCAGCAGCCGCAGCAGCAGGAGCCGCAGCCCCACAGCGCAAAGGACGCGGCCTTTGCCACTGCCCCTGGCACTTGGGAATGGGGGGATGGTTCGGAAATGGCGAGCAGGTGGGGCACTTTAAGGTGTGGAGCGGAAGGAGGGGCCGGGATCCGTAGGGGGCGGTGCCCGTGCGTCCACCGGAAGAGAAGGGGCACAGGCACCATCTTGGGATTGCGCAGAGGAGTAGAGGGTTTTTCCCATACTCGGAGAGGTGAGGTAGGTGGAAAGAAGGAGGAAGGGGTTCGACACATTAAAGAAGCGGCCCGCTGAGCCACAGGGAGGAATTCCCCACAAAGCTGGGGCCACTCACCTGAGAGGAAGCTAGGCAAAGGATTATCCGAGGGCCGCACGGTTAGGCGCCAGTTGTTGTCATCACGGGGCTGCACACAGGAGGGTGAGGAGCAGAGTCACACACGCACACCAGACTCTGGGGAGGTTTGTGGAAAGCTTTTGTTTAATAAATGCAGTGTAGGGTGTTATAGGTGGGAGGGGTTTGCGGTGGCTATTGGAGATTGGTTTATGGTTGTCAGAGGAGGGAACAACATTGGGAGAACCGGGCATTCTACGGCCTTGGCATGCCGGCGAGAGCCTGGTTTGGTCTCAATTTAGTCTACCGAGGGGCCGAGGGCTCTCTCAGGACCGAGGAGATTAGCATGCAGTACAGTTGGCTTAGCCAGACCTGGATTTCACCATCAGGCCCAAAAGCAGCAGAGAAAGAAACAAATGAGACAAGACACTGCTTCCATGACTGCTGTTTGTCCTATTTGCTGTGAGCTAGAGCAATTGAAATGTAGAAGAATGTAGGACATTTGTTCCCCTGTGATGTTTCCTAGCCCTTTGAAGTTGCAGTTTATGCCTGCTACTTGCTTCCTATGGATAACATCTACCTCAGGAACGGGATACTTTGCTGAACTAAATTTTGTTTTTTTGAATCAGGGTCTCGCTTTGTAGTTCAGCCTGGCCCTGAACTCACTATGTAGCCCAGGCAAGCCTGAAACTCAGCAGTCCTGCCTCTGCCTCCCGAGTGCTGGGATTACAGATGAGCCACCACGCCAAGCACAGTGGTATGTGGCACTGATTGCTCATGGGTGTGAGTCACCCACCCAATATTATTGTATGTGGTTATCGGGGATCAAACAAGGGACATTGTGCTTGCCAGGAAGGTGCCAGAACCATTGAGCTAAATCTCTGGCGCCCTTGAGCCTTGTTTTTAATTTATTTTCTTCTTTATTTCTCTGTTTTTTTTCCTCTTATCCCTTTTAATTTTTCTTTCCTGAGTGCAAAATTGCTCTATTGAGGGAATATTTTCTATACATAATTTTCGGGTTTGTGGTGGCAAATTAACAGTTAAATTGAGGTGGCAATTAATAGTAATTGTGCTCGATGCTTTTGTTATCATTGATTACATTGCTTTAGCCAAAGTGACAGAGTTGCTGTGATCAGTTGTTCTCCTTTGTATGTCAATACTGAGATTTTCTTGGGGTCTTGAACAGTACCATGATCCAGTACCAAAGAACTGGGTGCAAAGGGCAGCAACTTGTCATCCCTAATGAGTTGAAGAGGCAGAATCATAGGACAGACTCAAAAGCCCGCTCCACCTAGAAGACATCTCTGAAAATAGTCATTTCCTAAAGAAGTTTTGATATTAGTGACAAGGCTACCTACCATAAGCAGTATACTGGTTTCATCATGGAAAATTTTTACATGTACATAATATATTTTGATTCTGCTTTTTCCACCCATTCCCCTCTTTTCAACACTTCTTCCACTCCTTACTGACAAAATATTTGTTCCATGTTCCCCCTATTCTGTTTTTGCTTTCCTTTTCCCTTCCTTTCTTCCCCCACCTCATTTCTCTTCCCATTTGAACATTTTGTTCCTGCTTCTCAATATCTGTCATCCATTTTGGTCCTTATTTAGACTTTCAGTTTCTCATATAAGAGAAACAATGAAATATTACTTGCGAATCTGATTTCTTTCACTTAAAAGTATAATCTCACTGAAAAAAAAAGTATAATCTCAAGATGCACTGATTTACCTAAAAATGTCTCACATTTATTTTTCTTTATGGAAGAGTAGTACTCCATTGTATATACATTTTCTTTATCCATTCACCATGGTTTTGTGTTTGTGTGTTGAAGGTGTAGATCTGATGGGATAGAAATTTCTGACTATAGTAGAGATATCCTTAATAAGAGGATTTTTTTGGTGATATGTGCTTTGCTTTGGGAATGATTCAGTGTGAGCACACTCACTCAACCTGTTCATACCTACTCAACTTATTCACATGCTAGCCTGTCTTTCTAGCACTGCTCACTGAACTTATTAGCTATGCCTTAAAGTGGTTCTTTTAAAACAGTAATGAAATGGAAAGAACTCTTACCCTGGCTTCTGGGATGTCCAGCATTCTCTCCCAGTACCTGATGGTTGACATGGTCATAGGTTTAGAGGGTCCACTGGATATGAACTGGGTACCTTAGTCTTCCTCCCTGTGATATCTTGCTCTCCATCAAGTGAATATAGGTTTAATCTTATGGAGATTGCAGGGTTCGTAGATGGACTCATTTCTTTGCTCTTTGAAACACATAGGGGACTCTGGAATTACAGCATTTTTCTGTCTCCAAGATTTCCAGCAGTCTCCCTGTGGACTCTAATCACTGAAGGTTACCGAGAACAGAGGCTGTATTCAGAGCCATGTTTGAAATCAAAACCAGTGTGACTAAGGTCTTGAAGGCAACCACAAAATGTATTCTGTCTTTGGCCCCTTGTGCCCATTCTCCAAGGACATGCTCAGCTACACATTTTTGGAAAGATGTTCCTAATGGTACCTAGTGGGCATTGCCCCTTTGGATGATAAATACCAAGCATTTATTTTTTAATGTATCTCTCATTGAAAATAGTCATTTGCACATTTGGTCTTGGTCTCATAGTAGACTCTCTGCATCTCAAGAGCTTGTTAGGAGTATGAGTATTATATTCTCCTGCCCCAGCTTGATGAGACTCCTGGCTTTGGAATCCAGAGGAGTTCATTCGTGGAGACATAGGATACTCTTCAAGCAAGTGAGGATTTTAATGGGGCGTGATTGGATTGAAGAAGTATAAAAAGGCTTGACAGGGGCTTAAGGATTTAGGAGCTTACTGTTTTGAAATGCGATTGCATTTTTTTAGACACTGTTGTTAACTGAAAAATCTGAAGTAATGATGAGGAAAGCCTTCAGAACTCTTCAGGATTCAGACACTGTCCATAAGGGCCTTTTTCTTTTTTTTGAGACAGGGTCTCACTTTGTAGTTCAGGCTGGCCCTCAGCTCACTATGTAGCCCAGGCAAGCCTCAAACTCAGCAATCCTCCTGTCTCTGCCTCCTGAGTGCTGGGATGACAGGCGTGAGCCACCATGCCCAGCACTGTGGTATGTGGTATTGATGGCTGGTGGGTGTGAGTCACCACGCCCATCATTATACATGGTTACGGGGATCGAACTCAGGACCTTGTGCTTGCGAGGCAGGCGCCAGAACCACTGACCTAAATCTCCAGCCCAATGAGGGCCTTTTTAAAAAAAATCACCTGGGAAGCTGAAAATGAGATGGATGGCTAAAACAGGGACACCGGAAGGTGCTTTCCGTTTTGCTTTGAGAACTACAAGTTCTGTTTCATGACTTTCCAGTGCTTGTGGGATTGTAAACAAAGTCATTACCAGGACACAATTCTTTTTGTTTTTAATTGAATTCTTTATTGGTACATTTTATATACATCTCACAATCACACACAACATTAGGGAATTTGTACCAGTATATGACACAGTTAATTTTCATTTTTTTTTTTGAGACAGGGTCTCGCTTTTGTAGTTCAGGCTGGCTCTGAGCTCACTAGGTAGCCCAGGCAAGCCTTGAACTCAGCAATCCTCCAGCCTCTGCCTCCCAAGTGCTGGGATTACAGGCATGAGCCACCACGCCTGGCATTGTGGTATGTGGTATTGATGGCTGGTGGGCGTGAGTCACCATGCCCCCAGCATTGTATGTGGTTACGGGGGATTGAACTCAGGACCTTGCACTTGGGAGGCAGGCACCGGAACCACTGAGCTCACCCTCCGGCCCAAGTTAATTTTCATTTTTACCCACATCCCTACCAACCCATACCTCCCCACCCCCTATATACATGCTCTTTTATTTTCTTTCAGAATCATATTTATTCCTTCCCCTCATATTTATTCCTCCCCATACCAAATTTCCTTTGGAAATTTCCCTTTGTACCAAAACTGTCATACTTTCTAGAGCTCATTTACATCCACAGGTGCTCACATGAAAGAAAAGATCTGGGGTCGGAGGATTAGCTCAGTGGTTCCGGTGCCTGCCTCATAAGCACAAGGTCCTGAGTTCCATCCCTGGTAACCACATAATAATAATGGGTGTGGAGACTCACGCCCACCAGCAATCAATACTACATACCACATACCACAGTGCCGGGTGTGGTGGCTCACGCCTGTAATCCCAGCACTCAGGAGGCAGAGACAGGAGGATTGCTGAGTTCGAGGCTTGCCTGGACTACATAGTGAGCTCAGAGCCAGCCTGAACTACAAAAAAAAAAAAAAAAAGGAAAGATCTGGTATTTGTATATCTGTGATCTATTTATTTCACTTATTAGTGTGTCCTCCAGGTGTATCCACTTGCACATAAATGAATGAATCTTGTCATTTTTTATGGCAGAATAATACTCAAAAGACAAGCCACATCTTTATCCAGTCTCCAGGTGATGGGCATTTGGGTTGTTTCCAAGATTGGGCTATCAAGAACTGAGCTGCTATGAACAAGGGTGTACATCTGTCTTCCCAATGTTATTTTTTTTTTTTTTGAGACAGGGTCTCACTTTGTAGTTCAGGCTGGCTCTGAGCTCTCTATGTAGACTGGGCAAGCTTCGAACTCAGCAATCCTCCTGTCTCTGCCTCCCGATTGCTGGGATTATAGGTGTTAGCCACCACGCCTGGCACTGTGGTATGTGGTATTGTTGGTGGGCGTGAGTCTCCACGCCCAGCATTGTATGTGGTTACAGGGGATCAAACTCAGGACTTCGCACTTGCGAGGCAGGCACAGAACCACTGAGTTAACCCACCGACCCCTCCAATGTGATTTTTAAAAAATTCCTTTGGATATATTCCTAGCAGGGTCAAATGGGATCTCTAGTCCTAGTTTTCTAAGGAATCTCCACACAGATCTCCACAATGGTTGCACAAGTCTGCAATCCCACCAACAGTGGAGAAGGGTTCCTTTCAGCAGGACACAAGTCTATGTATTATTCTATGTAATCTTATCCTATTTCTTCACCACTTTCCTCATTCTTACAATCTCCTGTGTACTCTTTTACCATGAAGGTTTTCACATTCTGTTCCATCTGTCTGAATGTGGTATTCTTTCTTATCAACAAATGACTTACATTTCAACCAGTTATAAATATTTCCTGAATGTCCTCTCTATCTAGTGCAATGAAAGAGATATGGGGCATATCATTGTCCTTCACTCAAGTTCATTGAGATATAACTGGAAGAAACCCACAGCCATCTTAAAGACTAATTAAAGAGACAAAATATTAATCAGGAAATAATAGGGTGTTGAAAGACACTTCATGACTAGATGTTAAGTGAATAGTATCCTTAAGGATTTTATTTAGTTCAGTACTCTCAATTTGTTTAAACTCTCTCAGTAAACCAAAAGGTCTAATTATTCTGTCCTACAGTAATACACCCTGGGAGAAAATGAAAGTGCTGACTGGATTGCGTTCTTATTTTTTGCAGATAGAAAACTTGTAGGGAATGCAAGTAAGCTATGTATGAGCTTCATCTCGGAGCCTCCAGTTCTCTCCTGACATGATTTTCTCAGAGAGAGTTGACAAAGTTGGGACTACCTAGACAGGAGAACACTGGACTCACACTCACTATCCTAAAATTCTGAAATAGTTAGAATTATCCCCTTTAATATGTAGGGTGGAATGTATGCCTCCCTATCACTGATGTAAAGCAAGTTGAAACTTTATTTTAGTTAGAATGATGTAATACCTGGCTAGCTAGTTTTATACATTCTACTAATCTCACCAGAATGTGATTCATATTTTATATGATTTGATTTTTATTACAGTTATTGAATGATGTTACAATTTTATACTGTCTCTTCCTGATAAGAAGGTACCATACTATATGTAGTATTTTATACTTTGTCATTTTTCACTTTATGTACCTTGGAAATCCATCCATATTGGCAAGCATACACTTTTTCTATCTTTAATAGCTGCATAACATTCCATTGGGTGGTAATTCCATAGTTTATTATATTATTTTCTCAAGTATGGATATTAGGTTGTTTCCAGCATCTCACAACTGCAACTAAACCTGAAAGAAAAGCTTTTCACACTCTTGATATTTTAAAAAGATCCACAGCCTCTAACATTGCCTATTTATATTACATAGGTATACATAAATGTAAAATTAGACTTTTCATAGCTATAACTTAAGTATAACATCTTAAATTTACATTCAATACTAATCAAACCATTAAAGTAAATGAAATGTACATTAATGATACAAATTTAATAGAGGGGAATGTATATCTAAATGAAAATAATATTTTGTAATAAGAATTTGATAATAATGACCAGGATATCATATGTAGTTGATGTATCATTTTTCTACCATTTTTCTCTCCAGTTGAGTACTGAGGAACTTCATACATGCAGAAACTCTGTGTCCCTATTGGTTCCATTTGATTGCATTTTGTGGCTAAGTCTACTCTTGTCCATTTCCTTTCTTCTATGGTAATTAAAGTCATACAGTTCCTACTTTAGTATATATAATTTTAACAACATCAAATCAAGTTTTATTTTGTTAAATAGATAGAAAAGAAGCTCTTCTAAAATTTCTTTGGTTGTGAATTGTCATTGCAATTTGATATTATAACCAAAGGAATAATTCCAGAAGAATACAGAGTTAAAAGCAAAATTATTATTTCTATTTTCACACAAAGACATGCCAACTTTATCA
>PVIC010049240.1:0-13203 GCA_004025085.1 Thryonomys swinderianus
AGTCACAGTCCCTTCCAGCTGGGCGCTAGTGGTCGGAACAGCAGGTAGAGTTATGTGCTGTTGGAACCACTGGGAAAAGCTGCTTATATTTCCTGTGCCATTATAGACCAAGCAAGCCCAAGTGAATTTGCATAAGTTAATTGAGAATATGAATTGACTCAACCTTAAATAGAATTGCTTCATTACTACTAAAATAATCATAATTAGTTAAAGTATGCCAGAAACCTGCTGCTTTACCATTGCGATATTCCTATTTTATTTTTTTTCTAGCATTCCTATATTATTTTCCTAGCATTCCTATGTTATTTTCATGGCTCATTTGTTTATTTTGGATAAATTCAAGAGAGGACAACTTCTTTCTAAACATTCTCTACTTCGTATCATTTCTGTAAATTGCTACATCTGTGTTGGAGAAACTGACAGTTTATCCGAGTTTTTCATGATGCATGTACCTGCTCTGCAATCTCTCCCAAAATGTCAATGCAAGGCCTGGGCATTTCTGAAAGCAGTGTACAGGGTGTTGTCTACCACCTTGACCTCTCCTCCACATTTAAGGCAGGCTTGTCAGATCTGAAAATGACAAGAGACTCTCAGAGCAGCCACGAAAGAACAAGATTAAAGTTGGTCACAAATTCTTAGCCTCTGGTCTTCTTTCTGCTTCTATGATTTATATTCTGTGCCTCTTTCTATTCCTAGGCTGTGTAAACTGTTTTTGGTGCTACTGTTTGTACAGCGTGGAAGTGCATAGTAGCAGAAGCAGTCGCCTGCCTGGGCTGAGAACACAGATGAGTTTAAATAGTAAACTGAGTCAGGAAACCCAAACTTACACTCTGGCCCTGACAATGACTGGTTATGTGATGTCCGTAAACTTTGAAAGCCATGCTGGTTCCGTAACTTAAGTCTGACGTTTTCCTATTTGACTCCTTAGGACTACGTGAATATTAAATGACAAAAGAAATACAAAGACGTGGTATTCAATACACATTCAATTAATCCTCTCATAATTATCAAGGCTTTATCTATATATTCCACTTAAGAATTTGAACCAAGTTCATTTTAAGGAAAGTGATAGCAAGTACATACAGTAGTGTGTGGCATCTTATTTTTCATTGCAAAACATTTACCCTGGTTCATGTGTCTCTGGACAAGATTTTCTCTCTATATGTACAAACTTGCATCCTGCTTTCCAAATGAAATGCTTAGTGTTCTAACTTGCAGTATCTTTACTGCTAAAGTGAGAAAGGAGTAATTTTGGTGAGAAAAATATTTTCAGGGAATCCAGTGTAAAATTCAATTTTCCCATTGAGTACAAGAATGATAAACATATTATTTACCCTTAAAAACTCAAAAAACTTTTGCCTGAAGAAGTTCGAGGTTGGATGTTAACAAATTTGATTCTATTGTCCTTTGTATATTCTTTTCTATGGGACAGATTTATTCTTAGTACTCAGATGAAATGAAATTTAAATTGCCTAAATATTGAAATGCTATGATTTTATTTTAATCTGTACACATTTCTCAAAGCTTATTAAGTCATGTCAAGAATATTTAGTAATGAATATGTGGAGGAAGGAATAAAAATTTTATGAATTTAAATCCGAAGGCAGTGCAATTTTGTAAGGCATTAAAATTGTGCCAACATACTTTAATGACCAGACTCAGTGAAAGATAGTGTGTGAGGAAGTCATTCAAATTAGCTTCAACTTGAAAAATAAAATTCCAATGCAATTCTTAGCAAGTATTCGTGGAAATCAAGTTACTGTGTTCGTGACATCCAACTACACAGTCGACTTCTAACCTCTCCTCCGATGTGTGGATTAGGAACCTTATCTAAAAGCAGGGCAGAAAATCAGGATTCTAAGTAGAGAATATGATGCCATTGGAGAGCTGGCCAGAATCCTGGAAAAAATGAATTGCCAAATCCCTCACTGAAATCTTAGATGTGGCAGAGTCTGGGATGAAAAGAGGTGGATTTGTTTAGCTCATCTAGCATGAGATGTCTTTCCACAATGATGGAACTGGAAGATAAAAACAAAATCACCAGTCTGCACCTGGACAGATGAAAGAATACAATGATTATAAGGCAACAAAGCCCCTTTTCAGTTAATGTGGGCACCATAAAGAAATGTAACAGGAACTCAGCTGTAATCAAAGGGCACTGTGTGGCTTGATCTAAAAGAGAGTCTTAGAGTGATTAAAAGGACCTCAACAAATGCAACACAGCACACAGACTGAGAGAAAACGTTGGCAAACCATGCATAACAAAATAAAACCAAACAAAAAAATTACACCACAGGAAAATCCGGTTACAAAATGAACAAAGGGTGTGAAAGGACATTTTTCTACAGAAGACATAAAAGAGGCCCCTGAGAAGAGGCCCAACAGCACTAGTCATCAGAAAAGTGCAAGTCTAAATCATTACGGGACACTCACGCAGGCCCTTTATGGCGGCTGAGAACAGGCCAGGTACAGCAAGTGCTGGTGAGAGGATGAGAAAAGAGAACATTTGCATGGTGTTTGTGGGCATCTAAATTGGTATAGTAACTAGGGATTACAGTGGGAAGTGCCTATAATATCAAAAGTATAATTTCCATATCATCTAATGATGTTGTGCCGGGTGCCAAATTCTCACATGTGTGGAAAGTGCTTCCATCATGGTGGCTGTAAGCGGTACAGTGGATGCGGCCACCGCTGAATTCAGAGGGGGTTGTACTGTTTGCAGGCGGGGCATGGTCTTAACAGGTGGGCGCTGGTGTGAGACACGGCGGGGTGCATCTCTCTCCCCCGCCCTCCTTTCTCTCTGCTTCCTGGCCCCCATGATGCGAGCGGCTTTCCTCTGAGGATGGCCCTTTCTCCATGGCATTTCTGCCCCGGAGCCGGTGATCAGAGTGAAAGGCCTGAAGCTGCACACTTTTAAACTGTGGGTCTCGGGTGTTTCTGTTCCAGAAATGAGCAAGTGGTTATAACAGAATATACGTAACATTGATAATGTCCCTCCTATATACCACGTCAAACAGTCTGTACACTCTGATGTAATTAAAAGCATATACAAGTTCTTTTTATAGGAGAGAAGACATGAGTTGGAAACTCGATCAAAATAAATCGAAGCTGGGATTTGCCCTCTTACCTGTCTGACTAGAACATGATAACATGTTCATGCTACTGAGTTTGATTTTATTCATTCACTTTCATCACTCCTGTCTGCACCTGTCCTTTCAACTGATTTATAAACAACAGCTTTCCACCTGCAGGTCATGTAGAAACAACAGGCAACAGAGAAGTGCGTGTTCACAGAGAGCTTTTCCGAGACACGATACTGGACATTGAAATGCTAGCTTCTATCTTTCCTGCATTTCCCTTGTATACTTTTGCTTCTTTCTAGGGAGTGAAAGAATTCCTTCTAAGGCAGTGGTGGTTTATGAGATATAAAATGATGAGCTAAGACAGAATTCAAAACAATAATTATAATAATGATGATCATGAGTACTATGGATATTTGATCTGTGCTTCCTATGAACCAGGATCCTTCCTGAGCAATGAACACTAATTGTTTCATATAAGCCACAATTCAAGCTCTGGATTAAACACCTTTGACATCTTTGACGATCGGATTAAGTCAAAGTCAAAGTTGTCAAGCTAAATCTTAAACGCTAGAGGAGATGAAATCAAGAAAAAGCAGGCAAATCTGAGGGAAGAGGGCCCCGTTTCTGAGTAGGCCAAGTGGGCTGAAAGGTCCCACGCAGATGTGAAAACAGCTCACTGTGCCTGTCATGCTGATGTCTGCTCCTTGTAGCCTTTTTACACAAGCCTCTCGGGTTTACGCACACCGGCATGACTAAACTCCTTTCTCTCACCGATCCTCACTGTCCTTTACATTTCTGAAGCACTAGATGCAGTTGATTAGATATTGCTTCTTTAAACCTCTTCTCTGAAATGTTTTAGTTTGTTATACTTCCACTTCTTTGTCCTGTCCCTTCACTGAATTTCTGTCCATCCCTCCTGTCTTCTCATCCCCTCAGAAAGCTGACCCACTGTTATTTCCCCACCTCTCACCACCACTAAGAGAAATTCACAATCTGTATTTCAAACTGTGTATTTATTTATCCCCGCTCCATCACTCCAGGTCTGTGTAGATGCTGAATCTATAGTAATCAAGACAGAAAAGGTTCTGCTTCATAAGAAATAGACCTGGAAGATTAGTGACAAGGCAAAGTTTAATTTCTACTCATGCTATAGGTTACTTTCTTGCAGACAGTGACTCAGAATTGAGAGACTGTGGTTTCAAAGCATGTGCATTTGGGCTAGAAGTAGCACACATCTCTAAAACCATATTCTATTGGCCAGAAACTAGACAGAATCCCAAGTAAACATCCCTCAAGGGAGGCTTGTCAATACGGTTGCCCCATGTACACAAGAAGTCAGTCAAGTAGGTATAGTAAAACAGAGTATTTTTCTCTACCACATATTATCCATCAAGGTCTTTTTTTTCTTTTTGTATCTTTTCTTTCTTACCTTTTTTTTGGTGGTACGGGGGATTGAACTCATGACCTTCCACCTGCAAAGCTGTCTGTGGCACCACTGAGCCCCATCTCCAGCCTTGCATTTCTAACGTTCAATAAGCCCCAAATCTAACTCATTATATTCATCCTCAAAGCTTGGTAAGTACTTATACAATTGCTAGCACTCATTCACTCTATTTCCAGTATCTCAAACTTAAAACCATTATTTTAAAGGACTACTAACATTTTATTCATTGCATAAAACTTGACATCAAAGCCTATGTTCATAAAATCTAATATGCATTCTTAGTATTGATACCTTAAATTAGACATCTCTGAACTATAGTTTGTATTATTTTGCACCTGTCACTGACCTTTCCTTTTATGGGTTTTTCTTTATCATCCTCCTGAAACCAACTTCCTAAAACAATGTTTTCTTTTCTTTCTCTTTCATCCTGAAGTGACTTCATATATTTCTCCGGGATCAAGCTGAAACTAACAGACCTCAGAGTCTTGCAAAACCTGCCTGGCCCCCACCGGGATGACTTGATCTTCAGTTGTTCTTTGACATGTTTCACGTGACCTAGACAGAATATTGCCGTGATAACGTTCCCCTCTCACTAGGCTTACTGGCCCTCCATGCATATAGTCCTGACTTTTTCTTCTCTAGGTGATCTTTTTTTTTTGCTTTTGCTTTTTTTTTTGCTTTTGAGACAGGGTCTCGCTTTGTAGTTCAGGCTGGCCCTGAGCTCACTATGGTGCCCAGGCAAGCCGCCGTGAACTCAGCAATCCTCCTGTCTCTCCTCCCGAGTGCTGGGATTACAGGCGTGAGCCACCACGTCCAGCACTGTGGTATGCGGCGTTGATTGTTGGTGGGCGTGTCTCCACACCCAGCATTATATGTGGTTACCGGGGATCAAACTGAGGACCTTGCACTTGCGAGGCAGGCACCGGAACCACTGAGCTAACTAGGTGATCTTGTCTAACTTGAACCACGTGAAGTTCTATTCCTCAACCCCAATCCTATTGATTCTCTAGGACCTAATCTCCAGGTTACTTCCTAGTGCCTTTGTTTCCTGTGCTTGTTTTAGCACTTCCCTGTTTTTCTTTGTCTTATGTTGTGTTTTCCCCTAGGTTACCCTAAAATGGGTTAATTCATGAACACAGCTTTCTGATCACTGCAGAACCCAACTCTTTGCCTGCATTTGTATCCTGTTTCTTTGCTTCACATTTCATAGAGCCTAGCAGGGTGGTAGACATACAGTTGTTTCTAAGTAGCATGGAAATACGGAAAGGTTTAAGAAAAACATAATGACAAATGTACCAAGAATAATAGTTTATTTCTGTAGAACATTTTTCCATGGATATTGTCACAAATTTTACCAGGTGTTATTTTCCTGAACTATTTTCAGTAGCATGTGAATTTTTTATATGATTCCAAAAGAACATAGAGGTAGTATCAATACTCTTACTCTGAATCAATATGACGATAGGTAGTTAACCCAAAGTGTGTTATCCCCTATTCGTTCAATATTAATTACATGGCTACAGATAGACACTAATAATTTCTGGACAACTTTAGTTTCCAGGACAATCGCTTCTCGGCCTTTTGGCTAAGATCAAGTGTAGTTTCCAGGACAGACCTCCTTCACCTATTGGCAGAAGTTGAAGGTTATACACAGGTTTTCCTAACTTTTAGGTCTCCCAGGAGCAAATTCAGCTGTTCTTCTGGGCATTCATGTTTCTGGTCAAGTGTGGTTACAAGCGTTTGGGGTTTGATGTTTCACATGATTATTTCAGGTTGTTCATATTCATTTTCTTCAACTTGTAACACTTGACCAGGGAACTCCTAGTTGCCCAGACCAAATGGGAAGAATGGAATCTGTTTTGCAGACAGTTGCTGCATGTCCTTCGGCTCTTAGTCTTCTGTCTCTGGGACATTACTTCCTGGGCTCCTCTGTTTCTCCATGAAGTTTTCTTCTACCTTTGATCCTCTGGCCTTTCACATTCACTCTTATCAACGTTCCTAAATCTCTCATTTCACTTCCAAACTGAGACATACCTATAAGATTTTTAAATAGTAAGTATTTGTGAATATCGAACTCACTGAAAATTACACACATCTTGACAGGAAATTTTAGGAGATGTACAAACACCAGTCTCCGTTCTGCTTCATATATTCATTTATTCATCTACTAGGCCTTCTGGCTTCCCCGCAATCCGCAATCATTTGGGTTTTCCTCATGTAAGTCCCACAGAACACAGGGAGAGAGCCCAGAGAGCTCTTCCATATGAGTACCGCTATTTTGTGAGTGACAAATGGGGACATTTGAGGAAAATTCTATTTTTAGGACGTTATGTAAATATGTCTAGCTATGTACCCTGAGAGAAAGAAAACCCAGAAACCAGTCCCACCTCTGCCACGGCCTCCCTGTGTGACCGTGACCATGGGCAAAGCACTTAATCTCCCCACACCTCAGGTTCCTCATTTGTACAGTGACAGAGCTGGGCCGGGTGATTTCTGAGACCCATTTGCAATCCCCTTCGCTATAACTTTTTTTTCATCATTGATATTCAGTGTGATTTGCAAGGAGATGAGAATTTTGAGCAAAGCTTTTGATTTAAAGTCTGTGCTCAGAGGTGTTGCTTACCAGGTACAGTGAATACTAATGAAAGGATTTTAGATATTCCCCAGGATGAGCTCTGATGACCACCAAAAGTCTTCCTTCTCTCACGTGCTGGATCCAAGCATAGTCTTTTTCAGAGCTCATCTTCATTCCTTAGGGTGAACATAAATAACTACAAGAAACAATTCTTTTAAGAAAGCCAAGAATGATAGAGAGGAAACTTGCAGTTATGAATGACACAGTTATCAGCCCAGTTCAACCATCTTTCCTCCAGAGCCTTCCTCAGAACAGAACAGGCAGCTCATTTGTGCAAAATATTTTAAAATGTCTAAAAGTTTTTAAAATGCAGGATTATTTAACTGAATACCTAATAGGATATGAGACTATGCTAGTGAGAAAGTTCCATTTTTAGGAATCCAGATCTCAAACCTTTACTTAATCTGTCTTTAAAGCAGAAAAACTCACCTACAAATAGGTGAAAACATGGATTCTTTGCTCATAAAACTAGAAGTTCTTCTACCCTAGGCCACGAACGGGGCCCAAATGTTGAACTTTTTAACACATCTTCAAGAGATTATAGTGCTGGTCAGATAAGTCTGTTTGGGGGTACACTACTCTGAAGTACTGTACTGCTACATACATTTTCTTAACCTTGCACAGAAATGATATTGAGTATTGGCTAAATTAATAGAACATAATTAAATATATTTTCTGTGATTAATAATTTTAGAGTTCCTCATTTCAAAATGACATAAATTACAATTACTACTATGTGGTTCTTAGGTTTGCAATAAAAATGAATCCATGCTGTATGTATCACCACTTTTGTTTTATTTAAATGTGAGATGCGGTAGGATGTATGGTATTAATGATACTGGAACTCCCTGAGATTCGGTAGTCCTGTAGAACTGATTCTCGAGTAGGGAAAACAGTTCTAAATCTTGCACGAACATGTTCCTCAGTACAGCCTAGTGGACTAACTCCCACGTATAACAAAGCCCAACGCAGGGAAATGCAGCCCAGTTTCCAGGGTGAATTTTTAAAGCATTCTCATTTGTAAATTACAACCATATAGTGGTGCAACCACAGCTGTTGGTTTTCACTGTCGGAGATAGAGTTTACAAAGGGGAGAGGAAGAAACAAAGCTGGACTAATCACTCTGATACTGAGGAAACCCATGTTTATGGGAGAGTGGTAGGTAGACAATGAATACAGCACAGATGTGGGTAGGTACCTCAACTAGGACGCGCACAGATATCTTTTGACTCTTTCCCAGGCCAGCCCAGAAGCTCTTATGTCTCAGCAAAGACATGCAGACTTAAAGCCAGGGTGGTGGTATCTAAACATTACTGTCCAGCCCAGGAAGCTGGGTCTTCTCGGAGAACTGGCTGATCCTAGTGGAAGGGGATTAAAAAGTACACGATGAGTCTGGACCATCAGGTAGCAAAAATAAAAGAAAGAAAATGCTAAACAAATATATACAGATATGTCAGAACAATGTGAAAAGGAACTTCTAGAGGTGGCTCATGTCCAAATTTGGGACAGTTTGAGTAGCAAAATAAGAAATGACCAGTTTTGAATTATAATCCAAAGAAAAATAATGCTGAAAGTAAAATTTAAAAAAAAAACACGAATTCCTTATATACTTCCCCACTATTCCAGGGAAAGACAGCTTTAGTGCTGTAGGAAGGATGAAGGTTTTGAAGACAGAAACTTTAATCTAAAATCTGTCTTGATACTTGTTATGTGTTTAACAAGATGCTGAAGCCAAGATCTCCTCTTTCGCCCTACTCCTCTTCAGAGTTAGTATGAATATCTCATGAGACAGTAATGAAACGCACTGTGAGATGATTAGGTGACATAAAAGCTTAGTTACTATCTATTATATTAATTAAACTACTATAATGGCTCTCATAGTATGATCAGAGGGCCTTGAGAGAACCCCAATGCTTTTCCAGTTTTCATAATAATTATTATTATTATTTTTTGAGACAGGGTCTCGCTTTGTAGTTCAGGCTGGCCCTGAGCTCACTATGTAGCCCAGGCAAGCCTCACACTCAGCAATCCTCCTGCCTCTGCCTCCTGAGTGCTGGGATTACAGGCGTGAGCCACCACTTCCGGCACTGTGGTATGTGATACTGATTGCTGGTGGGCGTGAGTCACCACGCCCAGCATCCTGTGTGGTTACTGGGGATTGAACTCAGGACCTTGCATTTGTGAGGCAGGCGCCAGAACCACTGAGCTAAATCTCCAGCCCTCCAGTTTTCATAATAATTCTAAAATGATAATTTGCTGTCTCTCCCCTCTCATCAAGGGAGGAAGTACTTGAAACTGGGATTCAAAGGAGAAAAAAAATTGGGGAACTCGGAAGCTATATTTACATTCTAGTATCCCAAACATTTTAGAGATTATAACCAACACCCACAGAGGAACAGCAGCGTGGAAGAGCAAGGCTTGCTTCATAGCAACCAGAGGATTCTCATGGCTCATTTCTTTAACAAACACAGGTTTGGTTTGCTGATGTTTATCATCATGTTGTGGACGATTCTTACGATATTTGCGGTTAATATGTGAATAGTATCAAAACAGCAAATACCCCCTGAGATAGAAGAATTTTTTTGTGTGTGAGGAAAATGAGGAAGTGATAAAGTTTTTTCTTTTCAGAGTAACTATGTAGTTTCTTATTTATTATAAGAAAAGTTCTTTTCATGGCCAGTTCAAGTGAGGATCCATTGGTAGTTTGGCTGCTTCCGATTCTCAAATCATACTGTATTGTGACCTTCAAAACTGCTTCTATTATTTCTCTTTTAAGAACCTGACAAAGCCTGAAGTGTTTATAGTTCCTGCTAAATATACATTTCTCATGTAACTTTCTTGTATTGAAAGAAAGAAGAAAATTGTCATTTGATGGTGAGTATACTGCATATGTGGAAAAGCTGTCTTTATCTTCTATACATTACCTAAACCTACTATCTTTTTAAAATTCCAAAGATTTTGTTCTCTGCCATTTGATAATCATTCAATATTTTCAATGTTTTTTTTTTTGTCTTGGAATTAATTTTTGTTTTCTTCTTCAGGTTCATGGCACTAATGATAAAGATAAATCTTCAAATATTCAACTATATTGCAAGGTAATTTTTTTCAGGAATTTCAAGCACATAAGAATTCTCAGGCTGGTAAAGGGTAGGGTAAGACACAAGGATTTTGTGATTTTCATTTTCCTGCCTATTTGCATGTAGACTTGAACAGATACAGTGGCATTTGTCTAAAGGCTGATTATCAGGGTTTCTTTTCTTTTCTTTTTTTGAGACAGGGTCTCGCTTTTGTAGTTCAGGCTGGCCCTGAGCTCACTGTGTAGCCCAGCCAAGCCTTGAACTCAGCGATCCTCCTATCTCTGCCTCCTGGGATTACAGGCATGAGCCACCATGCCTGGCTAGGGTTTTGTTTTTTAAAATTTATGTCCTTTAGCTCTAGATTACACTATAAATAGTGGATAGCACCTCATTCCAAATAGCAAAAGTGGCTTCCAATCTGTTTAGGTAAATGTAGCTATGATCTCAAAAGGGTTATGGGTGACACTAAAACCTTATTTAGGAAGTTTTAGTTTTCTTCCTCTCTTAGGTTGATCATTTGCCTGCATAATATAATTATTGTACATAGCTCCAATGAGAAAACCAACGACCTATATGAGATCCTTGATCCTGAAAAATGCAACTCATTGATTTTCAGATTGCTGTTGACAATTTAGAAACAAATGCTTTAATAAAGCAAGTTGTTTTGAATGTTAACCTAATAACTATGATAGGCAGCTCTTTATAATCAGAGGCTAATCATTATTAATTCCTTTGACATTCAGTGCAGTGACATTCATTACAGCTAACTCTTTAAGCAAACATCAAGTGTGGTCCGTAGCTTATTTGCGTACGGGCTGCCATTTGGAATTCACTGCTGCCCAATCACCGGTGAGTGTGGCTGTGTTATCCAGCTCCGAACACCTTAATGAGTCTGTGGTTTTTTTCTGTCAACTTTCAAGTAGTCCTGTTTTTGAAATGTTTGATTATGACTTCTTTTGTGTAGTGCATGTCAAGACTTCAGAGTTTTGTTTGACTTTAAGAACGTTTACTTTTCCTATCTAGGTTTCTTATATTAAGTCTCTCTGTCTGATATTTGCATATTTTCCTCATTTTTCCCTGGTACATGAAAAGTTTTAAAATATGTGTTACACACTGAATGGGGAGAAATCATGTGAATCATAAAATCACTTCTCCAGTTCAGTTGTAGAGGGAAAAAATTATCACCTTACCAAAACATTTTTTATTTGGGTTTATTGGTACATATGAAGGATGCAGTATGACCACATTCCTCACTGAGAATTTGGACCTGTACATGATAGATCTTGATTCTTATTTTTTCCCATTCTGCTGACCTCCCTCCAGCCCCTCTCACTGCCCCAACCTTTCCAAAATGTTAATGCTTTAAATCAGTGGTACTTTATTTCATCTCAGCCGCTTAGGTTTTGTTACATCATCACATTTTTGTTACTTTTTTCTAGTTGCTCTTATTAAAAGTATCTTATGCAGGGGAAAGGGATGCAGTGGAATACCTGCAGTTTTTGGAATCAGTTATCATTTACTTACTGCACGAGTCTGCAAAAAAGACTGTTTTCATGGTCTGGAGATTGAGCTCAGTGGTTCTGGTACCTGCCTAGTAATCACAAGGTCCCTGGTAACCTCATACAGCAGTACTGGGCGTGGTGACTCACACACACACACCAGCAGTCAGTGCCACATACCACAGTGCTGGACCTGGTGGTTCACGCCTGTCATCCCAGCACCGGGAGGCAGAGGCAGGAGGATTGCTGAGTTTGAGGTTTGCCTGGGCTACATAGTGAGCTCAGGGCCAGTTTGAACTACAAAGCGAGACCCTGTCTCAAAAAAAAAAAAAAAAAAAAGAGAGAGAAGACTGTGTTCAATCCTGTGCAAGAGTAAGACCCAGACTACAACCCAGAGCATGTGGTAGATGTTTAATTTCTGACAAAGAGGGCTTCCAGTTACTGTTCAGTCTGTCCGCACAGGCAATATGTAGTTCACACGAGTCTTTTCTTCTAACTGTCATAAAATATAATAGTGTCAAAATATAATAACTGTCATAAAATAGTGAGGTGAGTATCCTGGTTTCCTTGTGTTACAAAGAAAGCAACTAAAAGAAGCAAGCAAGATGGCAGGTGGATAAAAACCTCCAGTAATTGTTTCCCTGCAGACACATCAGTTTGAACAGCTATGCACACAACTAATGACATTCCCAAGAGCTAATGAAGCCGCAATTGAGTGCCCATAGCGCCTGGCTTTAGTACAATAAAAAGTACAGATTGAGGAAGGTCAGAAGGACAGAGTTGCTGGCGTCAACTCTTCCCAGCTTCAAGCAGATGGAGAGCAGATGTCTCCTGGTTGGGGCAGTTAGGTGGAAGCTTGGGCTTGAAACCCACTACCAGGCCCACGACGTAGAAAACTAATGTCAAACAGAACCCCACGGCCCTTCCTCCAAGAAAATACACAACACTGAGCTGGCGGAATTGTTACAGCTGGGTGGCAAAGAGACTGCCCTTACTTCCTCCCTCTGACCTGGGATAGATCCTCTGACCTCCCCTGTACCTGTTCAGGTAGAGTAATGAGACAGGGTATATTTTGGGCAACTGTCCTTGTGGGTATAAGGACTTGCTATTGTTTTTGATGCTGAATATATTGATAAAAATCACATGGGCCAACTTCTCTGGAAATTCTAAATGATTGTTTAAAACAATTCAATGAGGTTCAAGAAAGCACAAACACTTCAGTCCTGTAGGACCAAAACTTAACCTGAAAATGGGAGGAATGAAAAAAAAAAAAAAAAAAAGAAACAGAGATCTTTGAGTAAGCAGTTATAAACATTATAAAAACACTGTATCAATAGTAGGACAGATAAAAGAGTAGACAGAGTTAATGAACTCAAGTATAAATTATTTGAAAACATGCAATTTGAGTCAAAAAATAAAGTGAAATAAGGAAAAACTTTGAGACAGCATTAGAAAAAGTCATTTA
>PVIC010049241.1:0-13229 GCA_004025085.1 Thryonomys swinderianus
CTGGCCCTGAGCTCACTATGTAGCCCAGGCAAGACTCGAACTCAGCAATCCTCCTGCCTGTCTCCTGAGTGCTGGGATGACAGGCGTGAGCCACCATGCCCTGCACTATGGGATGTGGTATTGATTGCTGGTGGGCATGAGTCTCCACGCCCAGCATTCTATGTGGTCACCGGGATTGAACTCAGGACCTTGTGCTTGCGAGGCAGGCACTGGAACCACTGAGCTAAATCTCCGGCCCCCTATGCTTTTAATTTTAATGCACCACCTCTAATTTTACATTTTTTACTTTATAAAAAAATTTAAGGAGACTTTACCTAAAATAAGATAAGACATATTATGCTTAAAACTGGGAAAAGTCATGTCATAATAAAAAGAATCAAGAAAATATTAATGCTCAATTCAAGGAGAATTTTTTTCTTTATACAAAATATGGAACTAGTAACCACTCATCTATTTTAATGTTTGTTGAGGCACATTCTAAGAGCCAAATATAAGTAACTTTAATAACTATATTATCACTTCCAATTTCTTGAACATTACATACCTATTAACAGAAAAACCAGCTCAGAAAGAATCACAATTCTACATTCCTTAAAGTTTTCTTCACAATAAATATAAGATTACATATCCACAGGATTCAAGTACACATTACTGGCCACTTGTACGCTTTAACTGACCTTGAGAGAGGCCAATTATACCCTCTACAAGTCAGGACTAATGCAGTTTCTTTGAAGTTTTGTTGGGTTAGGCATATGAGGAGCTTCCAGCTATGTAAATTGGATGGCTACTTTAATTGATTAAATCATAACCTGAGCTAAGTGGATATGTTGAAAGCAGATTGAGCTGTATTAAAAATTTAGAAAAGTTTGACATTAAAAATGTTAATGCACCCACTTATATATGTGCATGGATTTTTTTCTACTCACACACAAGGAAGATTTGCAGTCACTCTGCACATAGTAGACTGCAGCCTTCATTGAACCCTTTGAATTCATTTCTTCATTTTCTTTGCTTAGTCATTTTAAAGACTTTCCTCTGGCTCTGCATGATTCGCTCTTTCTCTATCTTTGCTCATATTTTTAAATTGTGCATTTACAAGAATGAAAAGAAACTCCTAACTTGCAGCGCAATTGTGTGTGAGAAGTGTATTTTGGTCCCTGCTGCTGTGTCAAAAGCTCAGAGCAGGGATGCTGTTGCCATGGAGACAGAGATGTTGAGCTGGCTTCATCACCTTTGCCCTGCTATTTAAAATCATATGCACAGCAGAGCTCTGGCAGACATAGGGCTTTCTCTAGTAGGTCAACCACCTCCTCCCTTTTTCTCTTCTAAAAACAACAACTTGGCAGATTAATGCCATTTTCATTTATGACTGTTATAAAATGTAATGTAAATATACTCTTGCACAGAATGAATGGGCAGCTCTTTGTGTCGTCTCGTTCCAGCATGAAATTGAAATTCCTTGAGAGTTTGCCAAAACCAGTTCCCTTAATGGGTTCTACCTACTCTCTTGACTTTCTGCGAGTATCAGAGCAGTGGGTAGAGAACAGAGAGGCTGTGAACATTATGAGATGAAAAGCAGTAGAATGGAAGTTAATCACAAGCTTTTAAAATGCTGTTTAAACAAACCCTTCTGTGTTTGGGGAACAGGCCCCTCTCTTCCTGCACTTGTGGTGAATGAATGAATGTGCTGGTGTGGCCATTCTGAACTCAATTTGGCAGTATGTGTCCCAGAAATGAATGCCCTCTGAACCACCAATGAGGAGTCTAGTAATTTATTCCAAGAGAATATAGGTGCATATAAACAAAAATTTTATCAGTTTTATTAATGATAATGAAAAACTAGAAGAAACCAGTTCAGAAATATGTCTGTAAAAGACATTGGCCAAATTAATTAGAGCACAATTTAATACTAGGCAACAATATTAAGTAATGCTGTAAAAGCATATTAATTAACATGAAAAGATGTTGCTATTTAATGAAAAAAGCAAATTTTAAATCCCTAAGTAAATTAATATTCCAGTAAAATTTTATGGAAACTCATATGTGTATGTTTAAAAACTAGAAGATTGTAGGTCAGATTTTGGTTCCTTGACTGTTATTTTAAATTTCTTTTTACTTCTTGATTTTATGTTTGACAGTGACCCTCTAATATTTCATAGATTGAAAGTCAATGTGAATCAATTCATGTTTATATAAAAACATTAAAGAAGCCCCTAACTTTCCTTTAAAAAAAAAAAAAGCATTTCTACTCAGTGTCCCCAGAATTCCAGACCAAATCATTACCTCTGTCCTCAAATTGATTATTTAAAAATTATTGGTCAATTTGTTCCTTCAGGCCCCACAAACATAATTGACTAAATCCAGCTGACCGCTTTGCACCTACTGTATCTTTTAGCTACACTAACTCAGTGTCCAGAGCAGTCCCCAAGAATGTGGGGCTTGCCCTATCCATCACCTCAGTAGAACTCCCATCTACCAGGTAACGACATCTGCAGGGGGAAGGAGGCACCAGCTGCTGCTGAGAGCTGAGATGAGGTGCAGATGAGGGGATTTAATAGTCCCATCTCTGCCCTCTCCGAGTACTGCCATTGGGGATGCAGGGATGGGGGTGGGGAGCCAACCTCGAGCAAACCATAAATAAACTTGCAGATAGGATGTGATTGCAACTCACTATATGGGAGCTCTAGCCACCCCCCCCCCGCCCACACACACACTAGCCATTTTCTGAGTATCCTTCCATCACTTGCATGTATGTCCTTTCCTAATGGAGAAATTTTTGAGTCCAAAATATGAGACACAACCTCTGTTGCTCATTAGTCTAGTGGCACTCTCCCTTCCCACCTCCAATTTCCTCAGTACTATTGCACTGAGCAAGATAAACATTTGGGTCACTATGAAGTGCAGACAGCCTGAGTGATATTTCTGTGAGCTCACTGTAAAGCGTGGGCACATATTAACTGTGGTGATCTTGAGATTTTTCTTGTGGGAGAAGTGGCATTTTCCACCCTCAAAATCCCTGAAGCTCAAGTTCTCAGGAGGGGCACAGGCTTCGTTATTTGACAAGTTGGAAGCTGAGGTCCCTAAGCACCCCTGGCTTGCCTTAAAACTTCCCTCTCAGGTTTTCATCAACCAGTTGCCGCCCAGGAGTCAGGAGACTGCCCTGTAGCTGGGCAGACAGGCAAGCCACAGGCAAAATGCCTTCTCAAGTTTCTATCAACTGCTCAATTTCAAATGGTAGCCCTGGACCACAAGGGCAGCATCTGTACTGGCTTTAGTTTTTGAAGAACAATTACTGTACAAAAGGAATAAGATAGAAAGGTTTAGAATAATGCATTAAATCACACAAGAGCAAAGATATGCCCACACTAAGTACAAGGCAGACTATTATTTTTAGTTTTCTCAATATTGCTTCCTAGAATATGCAATGAACTAAATATGTGCACCCCCCAAATTCCTATACTGAAACTCTAAATCATCGTATGATCATATCAGGAAGCAGGGCCTTTGGGATTGATTAAGTTGTGAGAGCAGAGCCCTCCTGACTGGGTCTTCAGAGAGCTCTTTTGACCTTATCCTGCCCTTTGAGGACACAGTGAGAAGTCAACTGTCTGAAACCCAGAGGGGGTCTCTCACCAGAACCTGACCATCCTGGCATCCCAGACTTTCAACCTCCAGAACTGGGAGAAATATATTTCTGTTGTTTGCATGCCACTGTGGTACTCAGTTACAGCAGCCTGAACCAAGAAATGGTACTTGTAGTTGTTTGTTCTGTGTTGCTATAATATACCTGAAGCTGAGTACTTTATGAAGAAGAGAGGGCTTGCAGTTTTGGAGGTCTAAGTGTGAGGCTGATGTCCTGGTGAGGTGCCCCTGGCTGCATGACAACCTGAGAGGAAAAGCAGAAGGGAAATCAGCTTCATGCAGAAAGGTCATGAGAAGGCCTGGCTTTATAACCACATTCCAGCCAGCAAAAGCTAGTTCTGGAGACCAGCATAATTCCACCTTGGAACAATGTCTCCATGATCTAGTTACCTCTTAAAGGTTCCACCACTCAACATCACCATGTTGAGGACCATGTTTCTAGATATCTGTCCTTTGAGGAAACACTATGAGTATATCTAAAGCATACCAGTGCTTTTAGGATGCACTTTTATTTTAATTTAGCTCAACAAAAGCTTATTTAATCTTTCTGTATGTTATTATTCTCTTGTGTAAAATGGAAGGGAAATATGAACTACCTCACAGGGTTGTTGTGGGGATTAAATAAATCAACACATATAAAGCCTCTAAAAGTGGCTTACATATGGTTAATGATCAGTTTTATGTGAATCAGTTGATTCTTTTTTATTGTACTACATTATTCTATTGTATGAACACAATTTATTTACCCATTTTCCTGTCAATGGACATTGGTTTTTTGGATGAATTAGTTCTTACTGACTCTGAACCTTATTGTAGGCAACTTTTTCAGGATATATGCACTCATTTCTCTTGGGTACATATCTTAGAATGCAATGGCTGGAGCACTGTTCTGCCAAATAGTTTCCAAAACAATGTCAATACTTATTTATTAAACATCATTTTGTGCCAAGTACAGAACCAGCTGGGTTCTAAAGCTATAGGGCAAACAAGACATAATCTCTAGCCCACAATACCACTGCATAGCATTTTGAACATTTGGGTTTTCACTACCCCTTTTTAATCTTCCAGTAGAACCTTGAGAAGATGATATAATGACAGAAGATTTGAGAAGCAGAAAGCACATGCAATGGGATCCTCACATCTAGAGTCGCAAAACAGGTTAGCAGCAAAGCTAGAACTAGTAGAACAACAAAACAAGTCAGACAAAAATTCCAGTCATCTCTGTATGTGAGTGAGCTATAAATCTTCAAAGAGAATGTACACAGTAGCATGCATTTCATGCCCCTACCTACCTTTATTGAGCCAACTTTAGGAGCATGGACCCAAGGCCCCAGGGGCTCCTGAAATCCTTCTTTGTGGGCTGGGAAAGCTCAGAATTGAGCTGCCAGAGTAAATCCTTAGCTTGTCTATGGGGGAAGCCAAAGAAGAACATCAGTGGTTACTTTGCTCTCTGCATAAAGAAACAGGAATCTCAATTAAAAGGAGACACATTTTGGTGACTACATGTCTTATTTGTCATTGAGCTGATACAAACATTTGGAAGAGGTGGGGATTTGCTTGGCTTTCTCAATCTTGCCATTAGTGATGCCTGGGATTAGAGGACTCCGCTGCAGGAGGTGTTCTGTACATTGTGGATGTTCCGCAGTGTCCCTCCCCAGCAGCACCCTATTCCACTTCTGACAACTAAAATATCTTTAAACGTTGCCAAATGTCCCATTTTGGGAAAAATTGGCCCTAGTTGAACCATTTGGATATATTTATATTAAGAATGTGAAATAATTGCACTTTTGTATTTGACATCATTTTTAATCTTGAAGATGTTTCCTATTGTAAAGGAAAAGGCATACTTAATGTCAAAGAACTTTAATAGTCTATAGATAGGTGCTAAGAATTAATGTTTCCTAACTTAAGGGAAATGCATTAGGGTATTAATACAGAGTAGTAAACAAAAATTTCCACTTCCATTCTTGAAAAGTCCGAGTTATTCAATTTTTCAATATAATTTTACTTCAAACATAGCAGGGCAAGTTTCTCAGCCAACTCTTTGCTGAATAATTACCTGCAATTGCATATTGGCTGTATATTAATAGATAATGTGGAAGTGTTTTAAGATCTATGGAAACAATTACTACTCTAAATGCTTTGTTCGTGCTGGGCATATTCATACTTGAGATTTCTCCTATCTCTGAATAGAAGCTTTGGCAAACAGAAGCTAACATTTTGTTTAGACTTTAATTATGTTCAGCTGGGCCACAGAGTTTTCCAAGAAGGAAATTATTTTCCAAAATGATAAGGGTTTCACAATGTGTGTCTCTCTTAATTCATTCATGTACTTACAAGAAATGATTATTGAGTACCTAGTACATGCTCTGCCTTGGGGATATAAGGGTTGTTAAGACAGGCTGAAGGTACACAACGGTGGTGTTAGATGGGAAGAGTACTGTTGAGTACCAGCACTGGTATGTTCTTAGTTCTGGCTCAGACAAAGGAGAGTTCTGAGGCCTTTGGAAGCGTCACTTCCTATTTCCAGAACCATGTATTGAATGAGATAGGTGGATTAACTGAAATGGCATCTTCAGTGCCAACTCACCTTACTCGCTGTTGGCTGCCCATAGCATTTGATTATGAGGTCTTGTCTTTGCTCAGTAGCAAAGAGTGCTATACATTTTTTTATTAATTTCTAGCATGAATGCACTATGGAAACCTCCATGTACTTGCCCTCCCTGATCTCTAAGGCTTCAGATTCCATAATTTGCAAGAACTTTGCCCTTCCCAATTCTGTATAGTTTGGCATGAAAGAGCAAGATTATTTAAGGTTCTTACTTTGGCAGCAGGCCATATTTCTCCCTTTTCCCCATCTTTCACTTGGAATTCTCTTGTTCTGGTTCTAAAGAATAATTACAAATTAATTGCACAATACCATTCCCAGCAAAAGTTAGTTGGCAATATTTTCTGACATCCTGCTCCACCACTGAGAAGACCAAATAAGGCAAAACTTGACCTCCCTTTATTTAGGGCCTTTTTGGGTAAATGATTTTCCAATACAGCAAGAGATGACTGTTTTCTTAATTTTGAATAGATGAAAATAGACACCAATCAACAAACCTTCGCTAAGGGGAGAAATCCCTTTAACTCATATTTTGCTTCAATTACACTGAAGACAAAGGAGCACATCATACCCTGTGCATGAATAGATGATTCATTATTCAAAACAAGCATCACAGAGCATTCTGTCCCCTATAGAAAATATGCAATCACTATTTAATTCAATGGTAGGATGCAAATTTAAATTCCCATAAGGGGAAGGCTGTTAATGCCATTTAAATTGGTTGTAAATTACAGATAATACGCTTGAGACCCCCGAATACAGATTAGTGGAGTATTGCTTCAGGAATTCAATTCTATTTTGAACTTACTGTGTATTTATCTATGAAAAATAAGGCCATGAAATCTTGTTTATAGCTACATTTTATTGCCTATCTTTTTCATTTCCGGAGCAAATATTTCACTTTTAAATGCCAGGAAGATGGTTTAGTGTAACACAAGGACATGCCGTGACGTCAAAGGCGAACCAGCACAGGTGGAAGCAGTGCCTTGTTAACAACAAATGGAACAGAACAGAACAGAACAAAATAAACCTGAGAGAGAAACAGTGTACAACAGCATTTAATAAATGCATCTCACTGTCTGACTTTTCTGTCTTCCTACCTCATTTCTGTTGGTGTCCCTGCAGTTTAAAAATCCTACAGTCACAAGACAATCAGGATTTGCAGAAATTAGAGGTTGTGATTATCTCTTGCTGTTAAAGTATATCAGCTCCTTAAAGGTTGTTTCTCATTTTCACAGATTAACTAATCATGAGTGGGATGCCTGATGTGTGAGTCTTTGTTGGAAGAATTATTCTTTAAAAACAAGGGAGAAGGTGTTAGATAAAAAGAGACACTTCTCAACAAAGGTTTCTGAGCTCTCAGCTGGAAGAGTAGCAATTTTCCTTCCAGTTCAGAGAAGTAAAATCTGTTCCCTCCTTGATGTGGTTTCCTGTTTCAGGTAGGAAATAGGGTTACTTGGAGTGATAAAAATAAATCACCTTTGAGGCCCATGTTTTCTTCTCTGGAAGCCTGTGGGGTGTGTTTTTATTTTGTGTCTGTGAGTGAAAGGTATTAAAACAATTTGCCATTGGTATATACACACAATGAAGTGAAGCTATGGAACAATGGAGGAATGCCTAATTCATTATGCAAGAAAATGGATTGTTACCATCAGTACCACATGGAGTTAATCATTTCCAACAAACTATAATGCCAGGTTATCCATAACGCTTCACCTAAATTGAGTAATATTTTATTTTTTTTCTTTGATCTATCAAGAGCACTTCAATCTTTGCCAGGAACTCAGTGACACTATAAACATTTCATTATACAGTTCCTATGAATTGCATGGAGCCTGTGATAGCCCATAAGGTTAACTGAATTTTTAAAATTCCTATTATTCTCTTCTTTGCTTCTCATTTTTAAATGCTTTATAAATTAACATAGAACCTTACCTTTCTTTTCATGGCCATTTGCATTTATGCTAACAGGCACTTGTTTCTCCCTCCACAACTAAGCATAAGGATGAAAATAGTTGAACTGGAGGGTTAGAAAAAGCTAGTTCAAATTCAGGTAGTCAGGGACACACACAGGCTAAGAGACTGACTGATACAGGGAGGAGGGGGAAGATTCATGGTTTAGCGCTTACTGCTTTTCTCCTTAATGGGGTTTGGGCTGAATAATCCTGGTGCAGCTAAGAAGTGAATAAGGAATCTCTGGATTTTTGTTCTTAGGATTTCAGTGCCTTTGGTGGCTGTCTGCATGTCCTCAACCTCATGAAGTGGGGCTATGTCCTCCTGTGCCAGCACTAGGTCATTGGGACAGTGATGGTTATTGTCTTTCCCAGGCTGTCCCGGAAGTGGGCTGGGGACACGCATACTCTGCAGGGAAAACACAGGTCGGTAATCTACTGTGGTAAGTGGGCAATTCCAGCCTGCTCTGCACTCCTAGAACCTGGCTGCCAGCCTCCAAGCTAATAAGGCAGAGCAATCACCAGCCTTAGGGCCATGATATCCGAGTTCTCAATTATCTGCTGTCAGAGCTCTGGGCCTTGGTTTCCTCAACCTTAAAGTGAGGAGAGCAGTTCACTTTAAGGAACCCTGGGTGAGCACTCAGCCCATCCCAGACTCTGCTCTGGGCTCGGGCACAAATAAGAGATGATTCTCGTCCTCAAAGCATTCATGATGAGGAGCCAAGAGGATTATAGACAAACTTGTAAAGCAGATGATGAAGTCAGGCATGGTGGTGTATACCTGTAATCCCAACTCTCTGGGAGGCTGAGGCAGGAAGATCACAAGTTCGAGTACAGCCTGAGCAGCTTAGTGTTTTAGCAAGACTCTGTTTAAACAAAATTTAAAAAGGCTGAGGATAGAACTCAGTGCAAAAACCCTGTTTTCAAGCCATAGTACTGCAAAATGAAACAGAGCAAAGCACCAATAAACAAGCAAACAAACCCAGATAATGACAAAATTGCAGTGTGTTCTTAACCCTGTTATAAATAGCTGTTGAAGCCCAGAAAGAGAACTGTCTAGATTTAAGACCACTTCAGTCTTGCCATGAAGGGAATAGACTTTGAAGCCAGACCATTTAGGCAGAAACTGGTTGCACCCTTACTGGCTGGGTGACCTTGAGCAAGTTACTTAACCTGTCTGTATTTCAGCTTCTTATCTTTCAAATGGAGGTGATAATGGTACATACCCTGTTTAGAATTTGTAGGCAATTAGGGCAGTGCCTGACATGTAATGATCCCTACATATATTATCTTAATGCCCCAGAATTCCCACAAGTCTACAAGGCTGTGAAGGAGCTAGTGAATGAAAGGAAATCCTTCACTTAAAACAAATCTGTGTTTTAGAGAGAATGCAGATGAGTATTGTATTCCATGCTTATTAGGCATTACATGGCTCACTAAGATCTCTGTCCCCCTTGGATACCCATAAGTCAGTATTCAGGCTGCCAAATCGGAGCATTTGGCATGGATAGGAGGATATGGAGTGATTAGGGTGTTCTGCATTAAGAGTAGAGGAGGACCAGTCTTTGATGTTCACTCACTCCCAGAGAACTCACACGAAGAACGTAACCATCCCTTTGCTCACCCAGCAAGGTCAGCATGTGAGAGAGAAGGTTGGAGCCGGAACAGTTTTGGGCCTTGCTGACTCCCTCATCTGAGAGGGTAGACAGGAAGGCTGAGAAGGGGGAGGTAGCTTTCAGCTTAGAAATTACACAAAGGAGGGTAGAATTTGGCTTGACCAGATTGAGGACCATCAAACTGACTCAGGGTCAGCTGGGTCAGGCCAAGGATAGCCAGGAAGTGGGAGTCTAAAGGAGAGAATAGAGACTCAGGAGACAGTGATCTTCATGAAGAATTTGGGAGAAAGAGACCATGTTAGAAATACAATGTTGAATACGACAGGAAAACAAGCCATATTAAACCCCACTGAGATGTCCACAGAGTAGTGAGGATGACACTCAGGGCAGCAGGGTTATGCTAGGGCTCTCACAAGGCAGGTACTGCTTCCTGGCATTTACTGATTCTCAGAGTATCAGTACCACCACTGTGGCTGGTATCAAACCACCAATATGATGCTGCCCAAACCCCTTATTATCTACTATATCCACTCTACAGACACAGTAGAGACCCAGGCACCTCAAATAACTGGATAACAGTAAAATGTAGTAGAAGAATTAGGAAGAATGAATTTGAAGTGTTATTGCCTTCATTTAGAATACATGTTTAATCATAAATTTATATAATTTAATTTTAATAATGAGCACAGTTTACAACTGGCTTGCACAATTGCTGACAGTTTAGCAACTGATCTTTGAAAATTAGACCAAGCTAGCTTCAAAATGCCATTGCTTGAGAATGTCACTGAATTCCTCTAAATCCCAGTGTTCTCAATGGTAACATCATCATATCTAGGTCTCGTAAGGGTCAGAAACATACGTGAAAGGATTTTCAAAACTGTAAGCTACATGTAACTGTAATACATGAATACAAGTGATCCTTAGAGGAATCCAGTGTAACCTAGGGGTGAAGAGAGCTGTGTCTGGGGCCAGACTGCCTCACTTCGCATCCAGGCTCTACTTTTTGTTGTATGATCCTAGGCAGATCTTACTTCTCTGGGTCTGGGTTTCCTCATCTATACAGCATCAGTGAGGCTTATGTGAATTAATACTGTGAAGCACCTGGAGAGGTATCTGGTATGTGCTGAGCACCATATTAACTCAAGTGTACTGTAATTCTTCCAGAATCAGAAGACCTTTCACTGAGGAACCCAAGGCTCTGACCTCCACTACACTTCATTTGAAAGGCAGAGCTCTCCTCTATGGTAACAGATTTGTTACTAGGCTAACAGCTCAGCTCATGCTTTTTAGATAATGAATCCCAAGGCCTATTGCAGAGATAAAATGCTGCTGGACTCAGATTCCATAGCCACTCACCATAGTAGCGGGGGCAAAGAGGGATCTTATTACTTGCCTGGCTAGCTCAATTACCTAAGTCCTGACCTAGCCAGATGCAGGAGCCAGCCAAAGGCAGAGAGCTAAGAACAGAGAGGCGGTTAGCTGCCCCACAGAACCTAGTTGCATTTACTATCTCAGTCACCATTGGCCCAGGGCTGAGGAGGATTAAGACAGTAGACAGGTGATACAAGAGAGATGGAGAAAAACAGTATGACACAGGAGCCAGGAACTATGGCTACCACCACTGCCATAGGCTAGCTCCAGGAGTTGGGGTTCTTAGGCAGAGAGTCACAAACAGATATGGGGATAAGGAGGAGAGGAGGTGGGGAAGTCATCAGGGTGCCCTCACCAGAGATGAAGCCAGGTGTTTTGACAGACAGACAGAAGACAGAAGCAGAGAGCCTCATCCACCAAGGCAGGCTGATAGGGCCAGGTCTTCATCCTAAGGAATGGCTACCCTGAGAGAGTCCTGAACTCCATTTGGGACTAGACTGTCATTTTCTTTTTCTGAAGGAAGTAGAATAGGATAGTGTGGCATAGCCTGCCTGTGAACTCCTGCTTATGAACTCCCACTTCCTCTTCCTGAGGGTTCAAACTGTTTCCCTGTGGATCACACAGTCAGGTTCTGACCAATGGAATGTAGGCCAAAGTGATATAAATCATGTATAAGCCTAACTGTAAAACTTCCCTGTGTCTCTTTTCTCCTCCCCTCCATTTCCCCTCCACACCCTTTCCCTTTTCTCTTCTCCTCCATCCACAGAGGGAGATAAAAGCCACTAGGGAGAGCTTGCTGATCTATGCTGGGCAAAGACATGAACAAGAAATAAATGTTCATTTTGTTAAGCCATTGAGACTTAGGAGTTATTGGTTTCAATACCTAGTATCATCTAGCAAGCTTGGCACTGACTAATAAAATGGAATGGAGCCAGGCGTGGTGGCTCACGCCTGTAATCCCAGCACTCGGGAGGCAGAGACAGGAGGATTGCTGAATTCGAGGCTTGCCTGGGCTACATAGTGAGCTCAGAGCTAGCCTGAACTACAAAGCGAGACCCTGTCTCAAAAAAATGGAATGGAATGAGAAGGGACATAATAGAATACATTAAATTGGAAGATAATAGGGTAGAGCACATATTGTCAGAGAGTACTGAGGTAGTGGAAAGTAAATATTTGGTGAAATGTATTTAACTTCACATATGTATTATATCAGTATAAATTTTATTTTTGCCTTGAAGTGGAGCTGAAAATTTTTAGAAATTCACAGCTTTAAAACTAGAGAGAGATTTGAAAGATATGAGAGAAAGCCTTCGGTGAGATGGGGACCACACATCTTCTGTACTCTGAAGGAAGGTGCTTTATACTTGCTAGTCATCCCTCTTTCATGCCCGTTTGTTCTAGACCTGTGCCTGCCTAGTCTGCTTTCTTTGCCTTTGGTAATAGCATCCTAGTCTTAGTTCAGTGTGTTTGGGACTGGTTTAATGCCTTGTGGTCAAGGGAAAGGACACACATGTAACACACATACACACACACACACAAGTCAGAATATTCCATGCTTGGAGTCATAGTGATAGGTTCAAATATGAACACATGATATAAAATGGTCCAATTAGAGCTAAAACTTGGACTTTGGCTGGAATTATCATGAGTGTTTTCTCCCCACTGGTTTTAGAGTTGTAAATATATAAATCTGAAAGTATTAGTAGTCAACTTGCTACTACAGGGACAACTAGCCTGAGAAGACAAGTAACTTGCAGAAGGCAGAGCTCAGATAAGGAAACAAAGTTTATGTATATAGGAGTGGAGATTGTAAGAGGGGCAGGGGAATGAGAAAAGAATGAGAATTAAGGGGTGTCATGTACTGTTACAAATTCTCAAGGTTAATTGTGATACACACACACACACACACACACATATATATATATGCCAATAAAGTCAATTTTAAAAAGAAAAGAAAAAATACAATTAAAATTGCAGAACGAAATTAAAAGTTCAACTCTGCAACCAGAAAAAAAAAAAAAAAGACTTGAAGACATTTGG